>JAMQGT020013138.1:0-82074 GCA_024447675.2 Pterophyllum scalare | reverse complement strand
TTTAAGTGATGCTGTATACAGTAGATCTTAACACAGTATGTTCTCTATATTTAATTGTGTAATTTCATGTTTAAAAATCACTAATTATTGGTCATGTTGGTAAGCTGAATCAGATCCACATAAAGAACTATTTTACTTTCTAGACTACATTCAAAATCATTTCACTTAATTGTTGGAAAAAGTAAAGTTATATTTAGTTGCTCGTATCTGGGAATTAGTCTACAGTGTTTTTCAGTAAATGTTTGCTCCCACTGATGATGTTGAGTACAGGCCAAGTTGAGTTACAAAAATAAAAATGAGGACCACCTCCACAGGAACACCTCGAGGCAGGTGTGGCTGGAGGTCCAAAACATCACAAACTACAACCCATCTAATGCTGTGGATGCTGTGCTGGTGGATGAGTTGAACTGCTCTGAATATCTCAGAGGCAAATATCAATTAAACTTCCTCTTTCTCAAACAGCAGCACTTTCAATCAACAGGACACTCAGAGGTCCATGTAGTTAACATACAGGGTCGTATGTTCAGGCTGCAGATGGTGGAGTGTTTGTGAAGGCTGGTGAGTGAACTCACACACTGATGGAGAGGGAAACGTCTCGTGTCCTTTTAAAGCACAGGAAATGAAGTCTGCAGGATCAAATGAAGACTGAATAGAAGAAAATCTTTGACTCAAAATGTTTCGCCCATTCCTGATCCAGACATCAGAAGGAAGGATGATCAGGCAAACAGCTGCTGTGACATCTCAGCTGTACCCAGGTATAACCCTGTAGGTGCTGTGATGTGATTACCTGCACCTGGAGAGCTGCATACATGTGGAAACAACAGAAACACAGTTTATGTTCATAAAGTACATGCAGATTAGACCTGGAACCAAATAATTAGATAAACTGTTACCTGTGACAGTCAAACTAACTCCAGGTGAACCAGTATATCTCCCTCCTGGTTGGTTTGTTATGAATCTGAACTTGTACTCAGCTGAGTCGCTCTCTCTCAGGTCTGTGATTCTCAGATTGCAACTCTTCCCAGAAAAATGATACTCCACTCGTCCTTTACAGTCTGAGTCTGATTTTAGATCCACAGGTTCTTTGTTAGTGCCTTTAGTGAACCACAATTTCTGTTGAACTTCAGTAGTTTGATAATGTGTACTGTATGGGTGTGTGTAGCTGCAGTGTATTTCCACTGTTGATCCTTTTGCAGCACAGATCTGAGTAGAAGTGTAAGTCACTCCCCAGCCATTCTGACCCTGTACCACTGTAACACAGAGCACGCCAGAAACCACAATCACTATTAAAGACCTTCAGTTAGCAACGAGTTCAAAGATCAAAGTGAACGATGCTCAAACTCCCCGATGACAGGATCAGTTATCTGCAGTCACTGTAAGAAATGCTGAAGCTGTGTATCATTAACCTGATGTATGAAATATCAGGGTGTTTCTGCTTTGTGTCACGATGTCATCTACCTGTCCTCATCCACCTGTCCTGCTTTCCAACCAATCAGAAGGCTCCATTCTCTCACCTCATTAGTTCCTCTGCAGATTCACTACATTCAGTCTTTGCCTGTTTATGAATTTGTAATAACGTCCTGTCTCATTATTGAGGAACTTCCACTGATCTGCTGCTCAACTTCCTGTCTCTCTATCACACATTTATGTTTGTGTTTTAAAGCATGAAATTTTGTTCCCCTCTCTTTGGTCATTTTTACTGGAAAACAGAAAAATTCTCTAAAAATATTCAGAAAATAGAAATTTACACTCTTGTGTAGTTAGTTTGTTTCCAGAGTGTAAATTGGGCTTTTTGATTCTGTTTAGTCTTCAGTCTCACACAAAAAGGTGTTTGTTCAGTTTTTGTGAAGGAAAAGTGTTTGATGCACTGTCTCTCTGTGCACACTGTAGTTGTGAGACCCAAAGAAAAGCAGAACAGAAATAAAGAGAAACTGTTTACAGCAGATACTCTATGAAGAGTAGAGAAATATGTGCTGTGTGTGCGTGTGCATGTGTGATGCAATCGTCCTTGGAAAACGCAAGTAAGTAAAGAAACTCTTTTCACGATATAAACTCAACTCTGATTTTAAGCCTGATTTTAGAGGCTTAGTTCAACTTTCCTTTGCTGCATTCCTCTTTTCAAACATTGGATGTAAATGCAGACAAACAGTACCTGACACAGAGAGAAGGGTGACGGCGAATCCTCTCACTGCTGCAGTTAAAATCATAGCTGCTCCTCTCATCTGTCTGCGTGACTTCAGAGACAATTAAACATGTCAGCAGATCAATAAAGTATCCTGGAATCAGATGCATCAATAAACAATTCTACTTACAAAGCTGAAGGTCATTGTCTAAAGATGTCTCTCTCTGCTGTGGTCTGCAGGCAGAAGACGGAAATCAAACTGCTTAAATAGACCAGCTTCCTTCCTGTTCATAGCATTGATGTGCACACTGAGCCAAACACAAGAAAACACTGAAGGTAAAATAAGGTTGTGTTGATGGTCATATTTCTTGATGTAATGATTTGAAGAGAGCGGAGTGAATAATGAGCTGTGTGGTCTGTTAGTGGTAAACCTCTGCTGAGGTGGATAAACTTTGACACACACACACACCCACACACACACACACAGTCTGCACCATGACATCCATTTGAGCTGTTTAGCTTTACAGCTAACAAAAACAAGAATGTGAAGCTGAACACTGAACTGATGTACTTTCTCCAAAGGATGGTCATCATAACATAAAAGATATCAAGATTCTAAAAACTATTATTAATCCACAGTGATTAACTACAGTGGTACTGAAAAATAATGATGGTGTTATTCTCAGCATGTGCTTTTTACTTCTTTAATTTGTGTGAAATGATTCTTAAAAGGCCATGAATGGGGTCAGTGGGTGAGAGCATGGATGGAACGATGGATGCAGACAGTGGAGAGAGTGCGCTCAGTACTGAAGCAGCAATACTACAGTTTCATGGCTAGAGGGCACTCAAACATCAGAGACCACAGAAAGAAAAATAAAATCACTTTTTATGGTTGGAGTCAGAACTGCTGTTTTCACAATGGATTTTTCATTAATGGAGCAGCAAGGTAAAGAAGGACCAGTTAAGGTCCTTTTCAACAGAAGGTTTAAAACAAGTACTTATTTAAAGACTCTAATCCTTCCTTTTTTAAAAGGTGCCAACTTAAAATGTCTTTATTCCATGTTGTGATCACCAGTTTTCAAGAAAAACTAAACTGAAGTGATGCTGGGCTGAGTCACTCAGTGATTCTCAGAGGACCATCTTCTCCCTTTTCAATGACCTGAACATGACCTGCATACTGAGAGTCTTCTAAGGTGTCCTCAGGAAGTGAATATTTTAGCCATGTTGGCTGCATTCAGGACCGCAGAGCTTCGATTCAAAGTGATCTTTAAAACTGTTGCACTGAGATGCCTTTCTGCTGTGATCTGCAGGCTAAAGAAGGAAATCAAACTATTATAGAATACCAACTTCCTCCCTGTTCACAGCATTGATATTCAAGATGAGCCAAATGGCAGATGGACAGGAGCCGAGCTGTGAGGAGCAATTAAAATAACCTGTGTTTAGTGAAGCAACTAGATCGATGAAACTTAAATGTAGGACATAAATTCAATTCAATTCAACTTTATTTTATAATTTTTTAAAATAAATTTTTATTCATCTCCTTGTGTATTAGTCCTACCCATCAGACATGCTAGTGAAGGAGGTTAGGAAGGAATAGAAGGAGGAGGAGTCGGGCAAAAAGACGTTTAACAAAAAGAGGTATCTAAGTGTTCAAAACATTTTTCTTTTATATTATAATCAATCCTGAACTGAATTAGATAAATGGAAGAAGATGGATGGATCCATCCTCTGCAGTTAAACTCATAGCTGCTCATCTTATTTCTCTGTGTGACTTCAAAGACAAACTTGTCAGCAGGTGAATAATGTATCCAGGAATCAGACGCATAAATAAACAATTTTACTTACAAAAGAGATTTTCTCTAAAGATGCCTTTCCTTTGTAATCTGCAGGCAGAAGATGGGAATCAAATTATTGTGATATAGCTGATTAAACAAATAAATTATAATGGCCAGACCAAAACAAATGATCTAAATGTAAGCAAATACTGAAGTTGAAACAAATTTGTGTTGATCATTAAACTTTGAAGTGATTAAAATAATGTACTGATGGCAAATGTCTTTCTCATATTGTGTTGACAATCAAAAAAACATCTTTTACTTATACACAAGCTTTCAATAATAGATTCCAGTCAGAAACAACGCTAACAAAATTATACAGAGAGCAAGAAGCTGAAGTAACAGAACATTTAAGGTCCTCTTTAATGCAATCAATAACATGAAAAAAACTTTTGAACCACATTTTTCTGTCTTAATGGAAAAAACAATATGAACAAAACAAATAAAAAGGTAAAAAAACTACGATTAAAAGTATACACCATATCTATGACTGTGCCACCTGCCCGCCGGCCGGCCGGCCGCTCTCCTTCTCCTCCCTTCGTTCTGTCAGGGTTTGCTGCTGTATAGACAGGAAGGAGGACCCCAAATGCAGAACTCCGGAAAGGTGCAATTTACACACACGTTTCATTTACACAAGCCTTTCAAAAAACAAGCATGAACTCTCCCTGGACTAACATCTGATGGGGAGAGACATGAAACAGACTTGACAAACATGCAGAAGCGACAGCAGAGTACAACCACCAATGATGTAACAACAGGCAAGGAAAACACTGGACTTAAATACTCAAAAGGATAATGAGTGGGAACACAGGTGAACCATATTACCCAGATGAGACAAAGAGGAAGCAAAACTAAACATGACAGACAGAGACTAAATGACTATCAAAATAAAACAGGAAGTCAAACGGGGAAACAAGGAAAAAAGACCTATATAACAAAACATAAAACACTGGGTCACCGGCCCAGGACCATGACACTTTCAGTGTGTGTGTGTGTGTGTGTGTGTGTGTGTGAGTGGGTGGGTGGGTGTGTTTAGGATCTGTGGCGACTCCAAGGAGTGGAGTCTCACCCACGCAGTTACACCCCTGCTGTTCCTGATCCTCGACAGGGTCTCATCGCTAGCTGTAGGCATAGTGCGACTACTCATAACCAAACCTTCATAAACGCAGTCTGTTTTTTCCACCCTGACTGACGTTTTTTCTCCTTTTCTTCAGCTCGCCAGCAGCAGCCCCAGAACCACAGAGATGCTCACACAGAGGAGTGTGTGCACATCCAGCCTCAGCCACTTTTTCTGTTGCAAAGACTACTTATTATTAATAAAGATTGACTAAACCTTACCACCGTGCTCGGCGCTTGTGTCCATGTTTACAGTGGGGCTTAACAATATCCCTCTGATGCATTTAGAGAGAAATACAGCTACACTTATGGTAAAAAAAACAAACAAAAAACACACACACACACACCTACTTTAGATTAAAAAATAATAAAATAATAATGCAATCCATACCAAGTCTTAATATTAAGTAAATACAACATCAGCTGAAGTAAAATACGTGACATTACACCATGTCATTTTTTATTTAACCAAATAATGGAATGACAAACCCGTTACTGCTCCCATAGGAATTAAAAGGCTGAGTAGCATCCAGGCACTGAGAATCAAATGCATACGATTAACTGGTCACCAGCAACTGACTCTGGAGTAATCAGGTGTGTGTTAACACAATGCTGAGGAGGAGGGATATCAGCAAGGATCTTAAAGAACTGCCCATCAATCTGGGAAAGGATATAAGGGTATTTCCAAAATACATGAAGTCCATCATTCTGCAGTGAGAAATATTTACAGGTGGAAAGCAATTAAGACACTTCCCAGTCTTTCCATGAGTGGACATCCCAGCAAATTCACCACAAGGCCACACCATGCAATGCTCAGAAATGTATATTATCTATATTATTGCATTTATAAAGCATCTTTTTACCAAGACTCCCAGTTTGAGAGACAGACACCCTCTCTATTTTTACAAGACTTAATCAGTTATGTTGCTGTAGGTTCAGGGTGCTGGGGGACTTTCCATGAGCACTGAGCATTTCTTCTTCACTCACCTCTTTTTATTTCCCATGTGTTTAGCACATGTCAGTAAATTTTGTCTATTCTCTCCCAAACTTTGTGATTTGTCCACGTCTCTCTGTCCCTTTTCCTCTTCTATCCTCTCAATCTACAGTCATGGGACATGGCTGCTCCTCCCTTTAGCCCTCTGGATGTCTCGTCCTGTTTAAAAGGAGTTATTCCTAACCCCCGAACTCTAAGTCAAACTGGAAAATCATGGCCTTTTACTTTGCAGATCCTCTTGTCAGTGGCTTCTGTTTGCTTTGCCTGTTATTGTGTAGCAAACAACAAGTACCAAATTATTTTGAGGAACTTGATTAGTGTTTAATGGCCACAGAAGTAGCCTTTCAAATCAATAGCATCAGTGCAGTGGAACACAGATGCAGTCGCTTGGAGGAATGCGTTTTCTGATTTGTGATTATTACTGTAACACTTATTTTGAATTCATTGCAGTCACTTGTGTAGAAAGATGTCAGATCCTTTATCCAGTGTATCAATGGCAAAAAATATATGAAAATATACTTCAACTTGAGTAAAAGTATAGAACTGCTTCTATTATTACAGATTCAGAATATAGTCTGAAATAAAATACTCAAAAAATGATTCCTCGTGTTCACAATAGATCCAGTTCATAACGTGCTTACAATGTATTTAATGTTTGTCAATAGTGTAATATGTAACTTGTTGCAAGTTTTTTGTTAATTCATCACTTAAATATCATATTTTTTTCTGTACTGGCTTTCTAACCACTCTCATGACTTGTAGCTGTGATGTTGATCAGGTTCTGTTGACTGTAGGCAGATGGATCCTCTTCTGTTTCCTGACTGTTAGCTCAAAGACTGAGAGAGAGAGAGAGAGAGAGAGAGAGAGAGAGAGAGAGAATGTGGTTCTGAAGTAATTATTTGTTAGGCACTGAATGTTTATCTCCCAATAAGGACAGTGTTACTATTTGAGGAGCCACTCACCTCAGGGTTGTACTTCCTCTTTGAAATTTAACAGCAGCGTACTCGTTAATCTGCTTTTCCTCCATGCATCTGTGGAGCTGAGCTGCTCTGATTTTGGAAGAGAGCGGATCAGAGTGGCTGCTGGAGAAGTAAATGCTGGAATATTGAAGGTCATCCTCCTTTCCCAGCTTTCCCTGATCAGGTAGATGCTGCAAAGAAAAAAATACTGTCAGATAAAGACTAGTTGTGTGTATTCAAGTTAAAGGATACCAAAAGGACACTCACTGGCCACTTCAATATTGACAACTTGCTTGTACAAACTTGGATCCCTGTTTCCCCTCAGAACTGTCTTAATTCCTTGTGGTACATATTCAACAAGATGCTGAAAACATTTCTCAGACATCTGGGCCATATTATTATGAGCATTTGCATCACACAATTGATCCAGATCGGGGTGGCTGTAGCTCAGGAGGTTAAGCAGGTCACCTACTGATCCAAAGGTCAGCGGTTTGATTCCTGGCTGCTCCAGGCTGTGTGCCAAAGTATCCTTGGGCAAGATACCGAACCCCAAGTTGCTCTCCAATGCAAACGTTGGAGTATGTATGTGTGCAAATGTGTTAGACAATTAAAAAAAACTTATTTACACAAGGAAGTGCACTTCCTTTGTGTGAATGGGTAAATGTAAACATGTTGTATAAGTGCTTTGAGTACTCAGTCAGAGTAGAAAAGCGCTATATAAAACTAGTCCATTTACCATTTATTGGCTCCACATCCATGATGAGAATTTCCCATTCCACCACATCCTGCTCTATCAGATTAAGATCTGGTAACGGGTCATTTGAGTACAAATGAACTCTTTGTCATGTTCAAGAAACCAGTGTGAAATGATCTGAGCTTTGTGACCTGGTACATTATCTGCTGGAAGCAAGCACTGCTGTCATAAAGGGATGGATCTGGGCAGCAACAGCACTCAGTAGACTACAGCACTTAAATAATGGTACTATGTGTGCCAAGAAAATATCCCTCAGACATTACACTAGCACCAGCAGCCTGAACTGTTGATACCCATCAGAATGGATCCATGCTTTGATGTTGTTTTAATAATAATAATGCCTTAGCGCTTTTCAAGACACCCAAAGACGCTTTACAATTTCAAGCACCATTCATTCACACCTCAATCACACTTGGTGGTGGTAAGTTACTAATGTAGCCGTGTGATTTTATGTGGGCTACCATTTCATGGCTGAGTTACTGTCATTCACAATTACTTTCACTTTGTTATAATCCCACTAACAGGTGACTGTGGACAATTTAGTTGTGAGGAAATGTCATGACTGGACTTGTTGCACGGTACCATGCTGGAATTCACTGAGCTCTTGAGAGTAACCGATTCTTTCACAAATGTTTCTAGGAGCAGTCTGCATGCCTAGGCTCTTGGTTTATTCACCTGTGGCCATGGAAGTGATTGGAACACCTAAATTCAATGATTTGGGTATGTATTAAAAAGCAACGGAACAAATAATAAAGTGGCCAGTGAATGTATTTCTCAGTTCTACCCTTAAACTGTGTGTGCCAAACCAAAATGTAGTTTGTTGTGTTTTTTTTTCACCTCTGCTCTGTTGTCGGGTCTCTTTTCAACCTCAGATGATTCTTTTGAAGCACTCTTTTTTCTGGTTAGAAGAGTTAATAATTAATAAAGAAATGACAGAATTATTTCTTTGTTTAGAGAAGCAAAAGTAGCAGAATTGCTCACCGAAGCCAAAGGTAGACAAAGAGGAATATTAGACACAAGGGAACAGCAGCAGTTACACCAGTAGTTATTAAGTTCCCTGCTCCTGTGGAAGCAATGATTCAGACATATGGAATTATACTTCTGTCTAAAGTCATGCGCAAGACAAAACATAACCCGAGCAAATAATTTCATTTAACAGGCGCAGGTATTCATTCCTCATGTTTAAATTCAAGAACGCATCAACTGACTTTTGACTGCTTGGGCAGAGCCTGATGTGATTGGTCACTTTGATGGATAGTTCAGGTTATTGCTAAACCAAGTTACACCATGGCAGTAACATAAGAGCTGTTTTAAGCCTTATTTGTTTACAATTTACAGGTTCTGAAGCCTCTGCACTCCTGTCCCATTAATCTGTTGTACGAGAAACCAGTTTGGCAAATCAAGCCAATTTATAAATTTGTCTCAATGATCATTACAATATGTCCAACCCTGGAAGATGGTAGACTTAAATAACAATATTCCACAAATGTTGGAACATCTATACATATATCCTCAAGATGACAAAATTCAAGAAGAAAAATATATGAAGAGGATTAAAATGAGGAGGTCAAGCAGTTTCCAGCTTTTACTAAAAATCTGAACTTGGTAACAATGATCATTAAATCGAGATGATCCTTTATTATTAGGATTAAATGTTGCTTTGTTTGATGTGAAAGACTACCTGCAGCAGCATAAAGATGAAAGGTGTAATTATGATGTCCTCTGGTGTTCTGGGCAACACAGTAATAACTCCCACTGTGCTCAGGTCTGAAACCAGCGATGGTGAAGTTTTGTCCGAATGCCTTTGCTGAGTCTTCATCCTCCTTGTACCAGGTGTAATTAGCTGCTGGGTTAGCATCACTGCTGCAGGTCAGAGTCACTGAGCTGCCCTCCACTATCTCAGCAGAGGGACTCACTGACACAGAGGGAAGCTTTGGAGCATCTGGAGGAAATTCATATTAATTGTTTTTGATGTGATCATATCAGTATGTCTTTGCCATAAGTGTTGCACAAGTGAAATCACAGCAAAAACGTGTGTATTGCTTTTCTGCAGTTATCAATTTGTGTTAACTGACACAAACAGACTACCCATGCAGCATGAATTTACTGTGTGAAAGCACATTTAAAAAGAGACCTTTCCAGATGTTAAAACAAAGTTAATGACACACATGCACATTCAGAAATAAATAGCAGGACACAGGTATTGATTGCCTGGATCTTGTTCTTCTGTGGGATTCCAAAGTACTTAATTCTATCTTCAGCGTCTACAATGTTGCCTTCTGGCAGTGCTGTGATCAGTGAATCCATGTCTTGTTTACTCCTGGGAGAAATAGAAGAAGTAGCTCAAAAATCCTTCTAATGGCTACACAAAGCTGGGCTGAAAGACAGCGCAGAGGCACTAGTCATGGCAGCACAGGTGGAGTGTACCACACCAGGCAAGACCCCAGGCACAGGCTATGCAGAGATGCCCCTGAGACAATCCACCACATCTGGCAGGGTGCAAGATGTTAGCAGGCAGGGCATACATGGGGCGCCATAACCAAGTGGCTGGCATAGTATCCAGGAAAATCTATACTGAATATGGCCTGGAAGTCCTTGAGGTCAGAATGGGATACACCCCCCCTGAGGTGGTTGAGAATAACCGAGCAAATGTCCTGTGGGTCTTCCAGATACAGACAGCCAAACTGGTGACGGCTAACCAACAGGACATAGTATTGGTGGACAAAAAGAAGAAGAAAGATGTTGCAATACCAAGTGATGGCAGCATCAAGAAGAAGGAATACAAGAAGCTTGAGAAATACCAAGGGCTGAGCAAAGAGCTAGAGAGGATGTGGAAGGTGAGGGGAACAGTGGTCCCTGTGGTAATCAGAACACTTGGGGCATTGACCCCCAAACTGGGAGAATGGCTCCAGCAGATTCCAGGAATGACATCCAAGATCTCTGTTCAGAAGAGCACAGTCCTGGGAACAGTTAAGATACTGCACAGGACCATCAAGCTCCCAGGCCTCTGGTAGAGGACCCGAGCTTGGAGGAGGACAAAGACTGCCCACAGGGTGAGTGAGCATAAACTTTGAGAAATTTCTTCCTTTATTTATCCTTCAGACAGGCTGCAGCAAGTGCAACATGGTAGCTCATTACTGTTAAAGGTATTGTTTCTAGGAGTTGCAAGTTTGCACTGGATGTCTGATGTGTAAAGGTTGTCATGGGAATCCCTGATAAATTCCTGATTTACTGTCCTGAACACATGACAGGGAGACAGTTATCTCTAAAATGTACTTTTTATCACCTGAAGTTGCTCAATGAACTACAGAACAGGTAGGATGTGAATTTTATTGAGGAAAAGCTGAAAAAAACCTCATAAATTAATTGTTTTACTCACATTTCACATTAATACTTTTATATCCAGACTTCTTCATCCCCAGCTTATTTACAGCTGTGCAGTAATACTGTCCAGAGTCAAAGGATTGAATGGAGCTGAAGACAAGCTGTGAATATTCACTGAGAATTTTATGACCATCCTCCTTGTACCAGGTGTAATTAGCTGCTGGGTTAGCGTCACTGTTACAGGTCAGAGTCACTGAGCTGAGCTCCACGATCTCATCAGAGGGACTCACTGACACAGAGGGAAGCTTTGGAGCATCTAAAGAAAAAACAAAGCAAAACAGAAAAACTAAATGAAACAAAAATAGTTATAAAAAAATAAAGTGCACTCTCTTTGAATTCAATGATTTTACATATCAGGACATGATAAAAAAAAATCATCTGCTCCTTACCAGGTTCTAAAATTATTTAAATACCACCACTGATGCATCACACCATGTCATTATTTATTTGATACAAACTAAGCCAAAATGCAGCAGAGTAAATCACTTAAATGCACTCGTCAGCCATTTTATTAGGTTCCATTGCTCAGTAATCAGCCATTCACATGGCAGCAATTCCAAGCGTTCAGGCTTGGAGACATGATGACAAACTGCTCAAGTTTAAACTGAGCATCAATATTGAAGAAAATTGTCATTGCTGTTGGTGCAAGCTGGTCTGAGTGCTTCAGAAACTGCTGATCTACTGGGATTTTCCTGCACAACCGTCACTAGTAAACCCTAGAGATGACTGTATGTGAAAATCCCAGAAGATCAGAGAATGGTCCGGAAAACAGAACACTTGCTGTGAGAGGCAGTTGCCTGGGAGAAAATGCCAGAGGTCAAAGGAGAATGGCCAGACTACTTTAAGACAACAGGAATGCAACAGCAACACAAATAACCAGTTGTTACAACCAAAGTACCAAGGTGAATGCACGTCTCAAACCAACACAGGCTCACCAAAATTGGAAAATACAAGGTTGGAAAAAAAAAAGTTCAGGTTTGTGGTGGTGCTGTAATGGCGGGGGGGATGTTGTCTTGGCACACTTTGAGCTGCTTAGTACCAACTGAGCATTATTTAAACACCATAGCCTACCTGAGTATTGTTGCTGACAATTTCTGCTCCTTTATGACCACAGTATGCCCATCTTCTGATGACTGCTTTGAGCAAGATAACTTGAATAATTTCAATCTAGTTTCTTGAACATGACAATGAGTTCGTTGTACATAATTGGCCTCCACAGTCATCAGATCTCAATTCAATAGAGCACATTTACTGTAGGATGTGCTGAAAGAGGAGAATCACATCCTGGATGTTCAGCTAATAAATCTGCAGCAGCTGTGTGATGCTCTCATATTAATATGGCCCAAAACCTCAGAGGAATGTTTCCAGCACCTTGTTGAATTCATGCCATGAAATATTAAGGCACTAGTAAGCTGGACCTAATAAAATGGCTGGTAAGTGTATGTGAAAAATAAATTAGGAGTGTAAAAACATTTTCTGGAAGAAATAAAGTTGCATTGGATGTTAAAAGTCTGCCTAAATTTCCTCATGCATCTGTAAATTTAGAGGTGGATTTTATAATCACTATTTGGAAAATGTGAACATGTTTGATGTGGAGTTTGTACATTCTGGTTTAGTTTACTGCATTTATTCTTTAGACTGCAGCTGCCATCTTTGGTTTGTCTTTCTGAGACACAAACTCATGGCCACACTGAAGGCTGGATGTGTATTTCTGTGTGAAATCATCTGAAACTTCAGAGAGGGTTTGAATAGTTAACTGCAATCTACTGACATCTGGTGGTGAGATTTTCCACAGCGTACCTTTGAGGTGCAGTTATGTTAAAATCTCTACTAAGTGGTGACGTGTTAGTGAAGACTTCTGCGTAAACTCACACACTGATGGAGAGGGAAGCTTCTCATGTCCTTTAACAGCACAGGAAATCCAGTCTGTCGGATAAAAAAAGGAAGAAAGAGAAGCAGCTGTTTCGCTATAAACGCCCTGCCCATTCTTCGTCCAGACAAAAGATGGATGATCAGGCAGACAACTGCTGTGACATTTCAGCTCTACCCAGGCATAATCTGAGTAGTCCTGTAATTTGATCACCTGCACCTGGAGATCTGCACACAGGAAAGAGAAACAAAAATGCAGAATACAAATGACAGTTCTCTCCTTATATGCATGCAAAATGCATCATGAACCACATTATTAATTATCTTAAACAAAAATGTTACCTGTGACAGACAGAGCAACTCCAGGTAAACCAGCATACCATGCATATGGTTTGTTTGTTATGAACATGAACTTGTACGTAGCTGAGTCTCGCTCTTTTAAGCCTGTGATTTTCAGAGTGCAGCTCTCCCGATAACAATGATACTCCATTCGATCTGTGTAGTCTGGGTCTTTTTTCAGATCCAAAAATACTTTATTATTCCCTTTAGTGAACCACAGTGTTCTTTGAATTTTTGTATTTTTATAGTTTAGTCTGGATGGGTATGTATAGGTGCAGCTTATTTCTACTGTTGATCCTTTTAATGCACAGATCTGAGTTGAAGTATAAGTCACGCCCCAGCCATTCTGATTCTGTACCACTGTAACACAGAGCACAGCAGAAACCTCAAATCAAATAAAGAACTTCAGTAAAAGGTTTTGAAGAAAAACTGGAACATCGTATATAATGTGTGGAAATGGTCCAGACTAAAAAATCTTCATTTATCAGAGAAATTACTAAAATTTTTATTCTAATAACCAGTTATTCTAATAAATATCAAGAGAGTTTTGCAAATGTGAAGATCACAGAAATTCAGAACCTGAGGCATGAAAGATATTTAAAGCAGACTTAATTTACCAATGAGAAAAAAAAAGTCTCAAATGTACAAAGCACTACCGACTTCTCACCTAAAGACTCTGGGGATAGATGGCAGCTTTAACTAGATAAACAGTTAAAAATATGGATGATAAATGACTCAATCAAGAAATTTTTATCCATTTTTTAAGCTCATCTTTCCCCATGCTCTTTTAAAACACTGAATGTAAAAATAGACAAACAGTACCTGATACAAAGAGAAAGACAACAAATCCTCTCACTGCTGCAGCTAAACTCGTTGCTCCTCTCATCTGTCTGTGTGACTTCAGACACAATAAAAAGGTAAGAAGGTGAATATTAACAATGTATCCAGGAGTCAAACACATCTATAAACAGTCCAGCTTACAAAGGTGAAGGACATTGTCTGTAAAGATCCCTTTCTGCTGTGAAGATGATGTGAGCAGACGGTGAAATCAGGTCAGTGAAACCAAACTTCCTTCTTCACCGCCTTAATATGAACAAGAGCACAGTGAAAGAAGCCTCTGTTTCACAGCTTCCCTGTGCAACATTTACAGGAAACTGAAAAGATGCTACAGCTATGCAGCTGCTGAGGAAGCTGGTTTCTTTGAAAAAGCTACTGCAGGACTCAGAAACTGTTAGATGTAGCAAAGTGTGAGATAAATTAGTAAAAGGTGAGAAAATTCGCACCTCCAGTTTCGAACTGTTTGAACAGACTTCACGGCGTCCTCTGTTGGAGCAGTTGTGCTTTAATTTGTACAAATGAGAATATTTATTTCATGAGTTAAAATCTTCAAGCTGACTCGTCACCAAAATAAACTTCACGTGTTCCAGTGTTACAATTAACAACGTCTCTTTTCATTTATAGACAAACTCAGTTTCTTAAATACTCATGTCCCATATTCATGACTACAACATCATCTGCTTAAAACTGGACACTGAACACTGATTTTACACATCTAATCCCTTGATCTAAACACAAGTTGGACCCAAGCGACTCACACAACTGAAGAAGTGTGAAAAGATTATTTACAGCCAGTTCAAGTTGAATGGAGGAGTGTACATTATTCTGGTGGTGGCAGACAGCAATAACAGAGCTCAGGAAAAATTTGTGAAAAGAGAGAACCGATTAAGGAAGGCCAGAGCTGAGAGATGTTCAGAGACAGCTTAATGATTCTTCTTGTTTGAAAGCCTTACTTATTTCAGGAAGAGGGTTGAGGTGAGACGGAGGTTGGTGGTGGGCAGGCTGGGGCTTGGAGGCAAAGAGAGTGCGGTGCTCTGTGAAGAGTGGGCAGGAAGGTGGGTTACTGGAAAGCCCTTTTAGCTGCTGGGTTAGCATCAGTGTTACAGGTCAGAGTCACTGAGCTGCCCTCCACTATCTCAGCAGAGGGACTCACTGACACAGGTTGGGTGTTGTCACTAACTGCATCAGTTAGAATTGAATTCTGAAATTAAGTTATATAATAAATGTGCATTACTAGGTTTTTTTCCTTTGCTTTAGCACTAATGCAGTCTTATACTGTAACAGTAGTTCCAGTTGGTTAGCTGTTTTTCAAAGCAAATAAACATTTCCTTCATATTAGCTGAAGTGGTGTTTAAAGCTTGCTGAATATTTAGACAACAATTAGCTCATGCATTTAGTCTAGGTTTGCACTATTTGGGGATGGGTTTTTTTTGCATGTTTATTTTTGTTTTATGATGTAGGTACCTTTAGATACAATGGGGAGAAATGTGGAATAATTTTTTGCATGTTTTTATACTCAGTTGGCTATTGATTCAGTTTGTTTTGACTGTGAACAGGAGAATCAGGCTAGTGGGCAGTCAGAATAACTGCAGGACATAAATCAAGGGCCTTGACATTTTTTTCCCACGGTATTGCCACAATTTTACCCAAGTAAAGACGTTTTCACATCGGGTATACCCCTCCTTATCTGGGTTTTGGCAGGGGGTGGTAGAACTGTCATCAGGCACCTGCACGTAATCGGGAAGGCTACCAATAGGGCTAGAAAAGGACAGAATAGGTCAGGCAAAGGGACAAAAGATTATATAAACTCTAGCATCAAATTTGATAAGAGAAAGCTTATATAAAGTTTATATAATCATAAATGAAGTGTAAATAAGCATATTCAAAGTATGCAATTGGTTTAAAAAAGCATTTGGACAAAAGTTTAAAAAGTGATGATACTTAGAGTTAAAATGAAATACAATTATAGCCGAGAATTGGAAGATATTACATAATGAAAGGAGCTGTGTTTAGACAACTTCTTAGCTGGTAAAGCTTTAGTCTCTGCCTGCTTCTGTCACCTGTTGACCTGCTTACAGCTGGAATCCCCCAGGGAGTTTTGATTTTTCCTCTTTATCTTTTTGTGCTTTGTTGAACTTTTTGTTCAATAAAATAACTGTTTTTGTGAATTTTTCCTCAAGTGTTGATCCTGCATTCTACTTTAATGGGCCATCTGAGTCTAACCACCAAATAGCTTTGTTGAAGTCTGTATATCAATAAATAATGTAAAAATTCTTCCTAATGATCTCTCCTTATTGAAATGTTAAGGTGATCGAAAATATAGTTGTTCTTAGTTGATACAATAATTTTGATCTGCAGAAAAAAGGACAACTTGCTTCTCAACATCTGTTTAGGCACATTCATTTAATTCTGAGCTTTTTAATATAACAGGAGATCAAATATCACAGGATACACAGTGGCGGTTATGCGTTTCACAACTCAGATTTGTTTTTACAAAATTTACAGTAGCTTAATCTGATATTGCCAAAATACCCATTGAAGCTCTGCTCTTCATATAAAAGTTTATTTAATATGCTAAACTTAAAAGGGAATATTTTTACTATTACTGCCTTTGTGAGAGTCTGACTAACAGCACTAATTATTGATTTCCCATTGAAATATAAGGTATGGAAGGGTGATGTAGTTAGAAACAACATCAACTTTAATAATATTGGCATGTGCACAGCATAGCAATGCAGCATATTCATTTAATAGATGAGCAATGTTTTATGATATTAATCAGGTTTTGTTGACTGTCGAGTACAATGCAAACAAATCCTCTCCTGTTTCTTTTCTTCTGTTTTAGACAGAAAAGAGAAAGAAGATATGTCATTAATTCTCATTAATATCCCAAACAGCAGATGTGTTATAACAAAGCACAAAAAAGAAAAAGTAATGAAAGCATTTCAGAAACATTTTATTTTGTAGTAGGTAATATTTCTGCATGTGGAGCCGCTTACCGCTGGGCTGTACTGCCCCTTTTAAATCTAACAGCAGTGTACTCAGTAACTTCCTGTTCCTCCATGTATCTCTGGGGCTGAGCCGCTCTGATGTTGGAGTCGACGGGATCTGCCTTGTTTTTGTAGAAGTGTACGCTGGCATACTGAAGATCGTCCTGCTCCTCTGGCTGTACCTGGCCAGATAGAAACTGTATTAAAAAAAATCAGTGTCTCCTACAAACTTGAAATGTGACAAAAATGTATTTACATTAAAGAAGGGTAACAAAACATAAGCAGGGGTGACTCAGGAGGTAGAGCAGGTCGTCAACTAATTGGAAGGTTGGTGGTTTGATTCCTAGCAGCTCCAGACTGCATGTCAAAGTTTGTTTGGGCAAGATACTGGACCACAGGTTGCTCTCCAATGCAACCATTGGAGTGTAAATGTTAGATAGAAAGCACTTAGCTGCAGAAGGAAGAGCTTGTGTGAATGGGTAATTGCAAACGTGTTGTATAAAGTGCTTTGAGTGGTCAGCTAGAGTAGAAAAGTGCTATATAAGACCTAGTTCATTTACCATGAAGCATTTCTCTAAACTAGAATGTTGTTGTTTAGCATAACAATGATATGACTGTTTTCACCTGTTCTCTGTTATCTGCTCTGTCTTCAATCATCTTCACAGATGATTCGTTGGAAATCCTCCCTTTCCTGGTTTGGAGAATTGACGATGAATAAACAAATAACATTTATAATTTCTGATAAACTGAATGTAAATAATGTAACAGAACAGCTCACCGAACCCACAGGAAGACAGAAACCGATATGAGCGAGAGGACTATGAAAGTCAGGAAACCAGTAGCAGCTACTCCAGCAGCCATTAACGTCACTGCTCCTGAAAAAACAATGAAACAACAGTTAACTGAGTGTTACACCATGTTTGGTACCAGTGGTCCCATGGATATTATCAAAAAAACACTACATCTGCAGACCCATGCATAGCCTGAAAAATGCTGGCTTGCTGGGTTATACTGTCAGTAACTACTCATAAGTAGTGACACTAAAGGTAAATACCACAATTATGTCTTGAGGAAGATAGAGCAGAATCCTGAATAAGCTAAACAAACATAATCAAATACCAGAGGATGAGAACATTTGACTAAGAAATTTTCCATTTGTATCTTGTTATATCTGTCTGTCTGGGTGCAGCAAGAAGTGGACCCAAATGACTTACTTGACTTAATAAACAAAAAAAAGAAAGCAAAAAAAAAAAAGAAAAAAAGTTGTAGTCCAAGGTAAATCTCCAAAACAAGCCCAAATTGAAATACAGAAACTCAGGAAACCTAGTAAGCAAGAAGCACACAGGGGAGGAATACAGATGCAGAAACCAGAGAGCAAAAAACAGGAAAAAAGAGTCCACAGGGCAGGGAAGAACAGGGCAAAGCTGAGCAGGAACTCTCAGGAGGCTGAGGTGGTGACTGGTGACAACAAGGCAGGCAAGAGTCTCTGCATTGGGGGTGCTGAGCCCCTTCTGGTGGCTGAGCAGGGGATGAGTGACAAAAGAGGGGGGAAACCCTTTAGGAGAGTTCCTTCAGAGGCTTTGCAGAGGGCCAGCGAGGACAAAGGAGATCAGATGACTGCCAGGCGGGACAGAGCATCTCTGGTGGTGGAGCTGATGGGTGGTGCTGATGGGCTGCGAGGCAGGAGAAGCTGAAGAGAAGTGGAGCCTGAATGAGCAAGCTTTGCAGACTCTGAATCAGGAACGTGGGAGGTCTGCAATGGAGTAGGAGCTGAGCCAAAGGAGTGGCCAGACAGCTCAGGACCCACACAGGTGCCGTGTCAGCCCACCCAAACACAGGACACTCAGGCTCACAGCTCACAATGATTCACAGTCACTTGGGAGGATGGCACGGACTCAGTAATCACCGTATCTGATTTTGGGGTAACTGGCTCAGGCAACATGGGACCCTCTGCTACACAGGGCCCTCTGACTCTAGCCACTTGGGTTTGGCCATCTCTGCTCAGGCAGACTCTCAGGAGGCTTGCTGAAGCCAAGGAACTGCAGTCTCAGGGGATGGGACTTGTGTGTGTGTGTTATCAGTGCCGGGACAGGTAGGCACTTGCAGGCTGAAAATTAAGCCACTCCACCCTGATCACCAGGATTTCTGATAGAGAGGAAGCAGCAGGTGACAGACCAGTAGTTGTTTCTAGGGAAGGTGGAGAGTGGTGAAGGGTTAAATTAATCAAGTCCTTTAATTGCTCAAGCAAAAAGTCTAACAATCATGATTTTTCTCCTCAATTCTGCTGAGCACTGCTTCTCTGTATTCCCTGAGTCAGGAAAACTTTAAATGGAAATAAAAAAGGATGAAACCTCAGGAAAAAACTAAGAAAAAGAGGGATCCCTCTGAATATACAAGAAATGTGTGCAGCAGCAAGGTAGATCCACAGTACGGAAAATTAAGATGGAAAAAAAAAGTAATACAACAATTATCATCTGAGAGTCAAGCAGCTTCCAGATGTTGCCAAAAACATGAACTAGGATACATGATTTCCTCAATGCCAACAGTCAGTAAAGACCCAGGATGCTTTACCTGAATGTAAATGATGACCTGAAACAGAAATCAGCTGTAAGGTGGAGTTCTGACGTCCTCTGGTGTTCTGGGCGACACAGTAATAACTCCCGCTGTGTTCAGGTCTGACGGCAGTGATGGTGAAGTTCTGTTCTGATGCTTTTGGTGCGTCGTCATCCTCCTTGTACCAGGTGTAGTTAGCTGCTGGGTTAGCATCACTGCTACAGGTCAGAGTCACTGAGCTGCCCTCCACCATCTCAGCAGAGGGACTCACTGACACAGAGGGAAGCTTTGGAGCATCTGGAGGAGGGAACATATTGTGGCTTAAATAATCATCTATGTATTCAATGTTTAATTTATCATGTGTGCTGTTTAAATGAATTACAGCAAAAACATGTTTGTTGCCATTGTAGAGTTATCCATGTGTGTGAATGGGCTTACCTCCTAGCAAACATCAGGGTTTGCGGGACTATATTTTTACTTTGATTTGTTTTTTGATAAACTACAAAAGGAGAAATTGGTGACACTGGTCCAGTGTAAGAGAAAATAAAAATGTTCCCATTCTAATAAACACACAAATGTGTTTGTTGTGTGTTGGACTAAATAAACTGTAAGTATTTAAAAAGGCTGCTACTGTATGAGAGACAAGGTTGCAGTGATTGCTTGGTATTTGTTTAGAGGTAGTTTTGAAGAGTTGGGTATAAATTTGTCTTCTTCTGATCTATTGAAACTGCTCAGTGAAGTACAGCAGCAGAATCTGAATGTTGAGCAGAAGAGCTGAAAAAAGTTTTTTGTGCATCACTCACATTTCACATCAATAAATGTGTATCCAGAGCATTTTGTTCCCTGCATGCTGAGACTGATGCAGTAATACTGTCCAGAATCAGAGGACTGAATGGAGTGGAAGACAAGCTGTTGGTTCACACTTTGGGTTCCATGACTATTATTCTTGTACCAAGTGTATTCAGCTGCTGGGTTAGCATCACTGCTGCAGGTCAGAGTCACTGAGTTGCCCTCCACTATCTCAGCAGAGGGACTCACTGACACAGAGGGAAACGTTTTAGCATCTGAAGGAGAAAACATTGAAAATGTAACATTTTACTTCATGGAGAATCAGAGTTTTCAGAAGGAAACACTTCATTCTGATAAACAGAAATAAAAATAGAAAGAAATCTTACTTTTGAAAGACAAAATGACTCCAGGTGCACCTTCATAACATTCACTTGATTTGTTTGTTCCAAATCTGAACTTGTACTCAGCGGAGTCGTTCACTCTCAGGTCTGTGATTCTCAAAGTGGAAGCACTCTCATTAAAATCATATTTGACTCGACCCATGTAGTTTGGGTCAGTTTGCAGATCCACAGGTGCACCACTGACCCATTTAGTCAACCACAATCTTTTCTGAACTTCAGTACGTTGATTATTTATTCTGGGTGGATACATGTAGGTACAGCTCATTTCCACTGTTGATCCTTCTACAGCACAGATGTGAGCAGAGGTGTAATTCACTCCCCAGCCATTCTGAGCCTGTATCACTGTAACACAGAGCACACCAGAGCACCACAAGTCAAATAAACATGTGCCTGTTTGCAGATTTGCTGTAGCTTTACCTTCCTGTCTGAGTATTTTTTTGGACCAGTTTGTGGTTTGTGGTGAATGGTGAATAAGGGCACAGAAGAGTCCAAACACAAAGCCTTCAGTTATGCAAAGTTATTATAAAGAAAACTTCCAGATGTACACATGCTCTCCACTTTTAATTCAAATGTAAACTGAGGCAGATAATCAAACAGTCTTAAAATGCACTAAAAGATCAGAAATGAGATGAGCCTAAAATGATGCAGTCTACTCAGCAGAGTAAAAGGAAGTTAGAGCCTTTGTGCTATTCTTGGTTCATTTTATTGCTGTTCACACTGCGATCAGGTCCCTCAGGAGATGGGTGAGAAAACTAATGAAAAGCAGAACAGACTTAAAACATAAGAAGCTATTTACAGCAGCTATGAGAAACAAAATGGATAACAGATACTTCCCCAGTGTTAACTGTACAGTGTGCGGACACATAAGAGAACACAGTCAGCTGCTTCATTTTAAATAATCTTGTCCGTGTGACACCACACTTAAATCGCAAGAAATGTTTTACATTAGCTATGAAACACAATAAACAACACAATACTGTTAAATGCACAGAGCACAGAAATCAAATAATATTAGAAAAAGTGAGATGCCACTTTGCAAAGCACATATACATATACTTTACCCACATGCACTCACAGTTAGAGATACAGTAGCAGCTGCAGTCAGGTTAACTACTCAACAACTCCTGAGTTTGATTAACTTCAGTATGAGCAGCTCATTGATTCAGGACTCTAGGAGCCAGTGCCATGGAAATGACTGGTCTGTGGTCAAAGGGCGATGTCTCTGAAACACTGATCCATCCGTTTCCAACAAAGTGGACTCAAGCCTGAATTTAGAGGCTTCTGTTCACTTTATTTTCCCACATCCCTTTCTTTTAAGTATATAATATAAACATAGTACCTGACACAGAGAAAAGGACAGCAACAAATCCTGTCGGTGCCGCAGTTAAACTCATAGCTGCTGCTCTCATCTGTCTGTGTGACTTCAGAGACAGTAAAATATGTCAGCCGATAAATAATGCATGCAAGAATCAGACACACCAATAAACAGTTCTACTTACAAAGGTGAGGGGCCTCAACTCTAAAGATGCCTTTATTCTCTGGTCTGCATGCAGAAGACAGAACTCACACTGCTGAAATGCACCACCCTCCCTTCCTCTTCACTGTATTAATATGCAAATAAGAGCAAAATCAAAAAACAAAACAAAGTTGTGTCAGTTGTCATACTTTGAAATTCTTGATATAATCTGTGCAGCTCATGGTAAACCTCTGCTAAGGCGGCCTGTTTTTTAAAGGTTCTTTTGACCTCTGCCACACTGAGTACGCTCTGCTCTTTCATGCACACATGAAAAGCACAGCACACACTCATTGGTGTCACTACAGCCAGTCATTCTGATCTGTTTTTACTTATAACAAACAAAAACACCTGAACCAGAACAAACATTGAACTGAAGCAGCTTCATAAAAACATTTTGGATACAAAAATCTACCTTTAACTGCACTCTAATGGAGTAATGGCCTGCTTTCATGAACAGATGGACAGTCTGTGGGGGGGTGGGGGTGGGGGGGTTACCTCCACATTGTAGTGGAGAAAACACAGCACCTGTCTCTCTCTCACTCACTCACACACACACACACACACACACACACACACAGTAAGTTTAAAGACTAGATGCTCTAATTTAAGCTCATGCTAGAAACTCACCATCTTCTTCACCTTCTTCGCCTTCTTCACCAAAACAGTCTCAGCCTTGTTAAACTAACAAAGACAACTGTGTCTATAAGCGTGGAATAAACGAGAGAAGCTCATTAACCTCAAGTCCTCACAGACTGACTGGATGGGTCACTGCACCAACAAGCACACTCATTTTCTAACTCAGTTTCTAACGGAAACCTGGATTCATGATGGTGAGGCTGTGTTGTTTTCTGAACTTCTCCCACCCAGTTGTGACATTTTCAGCTCTCCTATAGGACCACTGGTAAAGCTGTGGGGCTAGCATCAATTTTTAAATCCTCCTCCCATTGCTGTGAGGTACCGTTTGATAGCTGTGCCAGCTTTGAGTTGCGAGGCAAATTTTTCTATGACTGTGCTATGTGCTGTTGTCCTCCAAGATTTAACAAAGAATCACAGACATCTTGCCACATTTGTAAAAGTGCAAAATATCTGTTTTAGTTTGATAGATGGATTCTCAGCTTTACATGGTCAGTGTAAAGAAAAACAACTGCACACATTTTACAGTTAATCTGAATTTAAACAGAGGCAGATAAACAGTCTCAAAGTGCCTCAGAAATGTGCTGAACCTGGTTTACTGAGCAGGATAAAATGGAAGTTAGTCTTTTGCTATTCTTGGTTAGTTCCCTTCTCTGTGCACGATACAGTCAGGTGCCTGAGAGAAGTGTGAAAACCAAAGAAAAGCAGAACAGACTTAAGGTGTGAGAAACTGCTGCTATGATTAAAAAAAAAAAAAAGGACATATATCAAACTTACCATTCACCACAACTGTTAACTGTACAGTATGAAGCTGCATCGTAAGAGAACAGAGTCAGGTACTTCATTTTAAACCATCTTGCCTCTGTGACACTAATATCTTTTTAATTAGACCAATATATAATTATATATACACATAAACATACAGTACCTGACATAGAAGTACAACACCAACACTGCTGCTCCTCTCATCTCTGTGACTTCAGAGATGACAAAAAATAAGTCCGCATGTACATAAAGTATCTAGAGGCCTGTACTATAAAGCAGGATATTGCCTTATCCAGGCAACTTCAGGGCTAACCCTGGGTTTTCTGTACTCCAAAGGTGGTTCACTTCTTACTGGGGTAAATTTCCATGGTAAATTGTGGTGTGCAACTATCCTGCACCAGAGCAGGTCAGGTTCAACATACGAAATCACTGCCACTGCCGTTGTTCAATGGCCACAAGTACTATTCAGGTCATGACATTTTTTATAATAATGATTAAGAACCTGAGCTTTTGCTCATTGTTCAGTAATGGAGCTAGTTTCAGTCATTATGCATGTGTACTGTTTATAAGTTTGGAGAAACCTGGTATCAGCTGAGACTGAAGAAGTCACTTGGCTGAGGAAAACATTTCTCCCACTGAAAGGGCAGCATCCAGATGAAGAGAATCAACTTTATAGGTGTCTCTCCTGGTTACGTTCCTTGAGCCGGTAAGTGACAATATTGTAAAGGAGACTTGAGTATTCCTCTTCTTTAAATTACATGCATAAAACACAGTGAGAACAATTTGTAGTGAAGTAAGTTGCACATTTTTTAGTTCATGTTCTGGAAATTAGAATTTCTGCACCACTCTTCTCTTTTCCCAAATCCTCATCAAGGCTCCTAACCACCTTTCCTCAGCCTACATGTAAACATAATCAAGGGAAGGTGTTTAAGAAAAGGATATGGGAGGTACTTTTCAAATACACCCTCTGACTTACTCAGGGGCTCTGCCTATTCTCAGTCACTGGTCAACTAATCAGCATTTGACCAATGCAATGACCATCCATGTCCAGCAATGTGCATTTAGAATTTTGATAGACTGCACAGGTGCACATTTGTGGTGAGTGAAAACCCTCTCCCTACACTGAGTGCAGTGAAGGAACAGAAATGCAATGAGCCCTGGTGCAGAGGAAGAATATTAAATGGGAGATGCACTTGTTAGTTTACAAAGACTTCACCACGTCACCATACACTGTGGGGATACATCTTAATATACTAAGAACATATTCAATTTAATTTTATTTATATAGTACTAAATAACAATAAGTAGTTACCTCAAGGCGTTTTACACTGAAAGGTAAAGACCATGTAATAATTACAGAGAAAACCCAACAGTAAAAAATTCACCCCTACACAAGCATTTGGCAGCAGTGGAAGGAAAAACTGGTATTGATGAGGTGGTTAACAAATTTAATAGATTCTTTGTTAATGTGGTAATAGACCTCGTAGATGGAATCACTGAAATGGAATAAAGTACACAGAAAGCAGTTGATTTAATTGAAAACAATCATAATTCAGTTTTTGTCACAGAGATTGTTCTGTCCCTCAAACTTGCTGTAAGATTTGTTTGTTTTAATCCCAGTCGGTTAACGTTTAAATTCTCTTTTGTGACACAAGAGGTCAGCGTTGCTACATTTGTTGTGTTTTTTCCGCTTTTGATTATGAATAATAGTGCCATCTAATGGTCAATAGTCGTAAGCAGCAGGGATGTTCAGGAAGCACCCATGTCATGCTCGGACATTCAAGTAGAAATATGCATAACAGTTTGTCTTATGGTAGGTGGCGTTGTCTGTTTGATTGTAGTTTCTTTTATCATTCTGCTTATTGACCAGTTTCCTAGTTTAAGTGAGAACAAGCTAATGCTACTGGCCTTTAGTTCTGTCTATGATAGTCTTGGCTAAAGGGCATATGAATATGATTGTTTATTGGTTTATTTGTGTAATGACTTGTGACAGTATGTCTGTGGATGTAAATTTGTGTTGTGACAAACCACTTATGTATATCCTCGATTCTCCTTTTGTTACAGTTTTACAGTAAAAATGGGTCTCAGTAAAGACCAAAAGACCACGTCACAGCATCTCATCTGAATCCATTAATGTTTAGCTCGCTGTCTAGGTTAATTATATCATTTGAATATCATTTGTGGTGGAGAGAATTTACAGCTGCCTTTGGAAACCCAAGAATTGGAGCACTTCAAAACATGGTTTGATGGAAATAAGTTATCACTAAATTTGAATAAAATTAAATTTATGTGGTTTGGAAACCATAGAAAGACTATTGGAATTAAATTATTGATAAATAATGTAGAAATAGAACAGGTTTTTACTATAAAAATTTTTGTGTGTAGCAATAGACAACAAAATCTGCTGGAAACCACACATAATATACTTACAAACAAACTGTCAGGAAGCATCTCTACAAACAGGTAGTTAAAAAAAAAAAACCAATATTGAAAATACTAAAATCCTTTCACCTCATAAAGTGCACTGGTATGGATCGTTCATTTTCATTATATGCTCTTAAAAAAATAGATATAAATTCTTATATTTGGGTGAATTTGTGTTTAAAGCAGACAGTGGAGAGAGCTCAAATTAAGGCTGAAGTTGCAACACTGAAATTCACCACTAGACGGCACTGAAACATCAGTGACATCAAATATGGGCCCTGTTAGGTTATTTCATTTGGAACAGTTTGCTTTTGTAAACATTAACCCTGTTTAACTCATTAAACATATGATAAAGAAGTGCACACTTCTCCCAGTTGTTACAAATATGTTTGACATGATTTAATGACAAACTCTAAAACAGATTTTTGCTCTATTTAAGGTGCTGCATAAACAATCAATAATGGACTTAAAAAGGAACAATCCCATCAAATGTAAGTGGTCAGCACAGAGATGAAGAAACACAACAGTTAACCAAATGTGATACATGGTCTGGTTTTCAAGTTTGAATTAATTCATATTTCACATTCATCTTCAGCCAAGGCATAAACATCATACATATACAACAGAAGGCTGAACATTGTTTCCACACACATTTCCTCCCACAGTTCAGTGGTTTAACAGTACACAAAAGCTCATTTATTTACAGGGCAAATAAAGCAGAAAGCAACCCATCTAACAATAGTTCTATTAAAGAGTTATAGATCAGTTATAGATCACAAGAAAATACAAACTCGTGTTTGTCTGTCCTCCATAACTGTATCATTAACACTCACTTTCACTAAAGTTTAATGTATCCACTTCACTCACACCCCCACCACCTCCGTCTTCTGTGTTACTTTGAGGTTATTTTTTCTTCCTCATCATTTTCTCCTCCAGTTTATCATTTAAAATTCAAATAAATGACATCTCATGATGTCACTGTAGATTTGAATTCATTCTGTTCTTCCACAAAGGAGGCTCTGACCTGACTGGGCTTCACACCAGGTCTTCCTGCTCCTCTGTGTCATCTGCCTGTGCTGCAGTGAAGGCCTTCAAGGCTGAAACGTTCTCATAAACAGGACCAGAGTTTAACTGATGGGGAGAGAGAGAGGAAATGAGACTTAAAGATGTATCCAAATAAATTGGCTAAGATTGTATTGTAGTAACACCATTATTTGCTGTTACCCACCTAATTTTTCTTTAAATTAAATTTAAGTTAATGATCTCATATCAATAACAAAATCTGTCTCAGAACATTAAAAATATCTCATATTGTAAATGCAGCATATGTTGTGTAGCACTTCTTACCTGCATTACATCTACAGTTTGATCTGTTCCAGTTTCTAAGTTTCCAGGTTTCTTCTTCCTACATGAAATCCAACAACAAATTCATGATTTAATGAAAGAGAATCAGCATCTTTAAAACTAAAGCTGTGGAGAAGGAAAGTAAAGGAACTGATGGCTTTTTTTATTGCTTCACCTTATCCAAATACTCAGCAAAAGCAGAGGAATCAGCATCAGGACCACCAGAGTCAACTTGATGATATTCGTCATCATTTCCAGTTTCACTAAAAATATGACAAACAGACAGGACATAGGCCTTAGCTGCATGATTAGATTAATACATCACTTTGCCAGGGGATGCTATTTGTCACTTTCCCACCAAAGGGGTTCTGGTGCCAGCATTTGAACCGTTCAGCAGTTTTTCCACCGAAAACGCACTCGGTGCTCGGCCGAAAAATGGGTTCAACTCCGGGTCTGCAAGCTAGCTGGTCTCGAACCAAAAGCGGCAGAAGGCCGTGACTCATTGAGGTAATTTGAGGTAATTTCCCAACAAGTGCATTGTCCAAACAAAGTGGCATTTGAAGGGTTAATAAATAAAAAAGGAATGAACATTTTACATTTATGTGAAGAACTGATGTTATTTAAAAAGCTTATGCAAAAAAATCAAAAATCAAAAAACATAAAAAATCTTAAAAATTACACACTCTGTTTGTTAGTGGCCATTTTTGTCCACGAACAAGCTAAGAGGGTAGTAAAATCGAACAATCCCAGAGGGGCGTTGCGCCGGTTCATTGAACCCAGCACCAGCACTGGCACGAGAACCGGCACCTCAGCGGTGGAAAAGTAGCATTAGTGTCATCAGCATCTGATATGATGGAGTTTCCTCTTTCAGAGTAGCTACAAAATGTTTAAAATCTCTATAGCTTCTTTGCACGTGTTAGGTGTTGCATTTCGGAGTGTAACACTTACTAGTCCCAACAATCAGCTGTAAGGTGGCGCTCTGATATCCTTGGCTGTTCTTCGCTTCACACGAATAATTTCCACTGTGTTCAGGCCTGATGTCAGTGATGGTAAAATTCTGTCCTGATGCCTTTGCTGAGTCTTCATCCTCCTTGTACCAGGTGTAATTAGCTGCTGGGTTAGCATCACTGCTGCAGGTCAGAGTCACTGAGCTGCCCTCCACTATCTCAGCAGAGGGACTCACTGACACAGAGGGAAGCTTTGGAGCATCTGGAGGAGGAACCATGAAACAACGTAATTATTAAAACATTAACATTGTTGGGATTTTTTATCACTTTGATATTGGTATTTTACTGCTACTATTTTATATAATTTTTTAGTACCAACATTAGTCACACACACTGTATGCTTTAGATCAGTAGAATAAAACTGAGGCCTGTTGTATTCACTCTCTTAGATGTTCAGGGCCTCACTTTTAACTCCTGCTGAAACCACTCTCATCTATATTTAGAAGCTTCACTTTTAACATAGCACTGTATCACCTTTTTAATAAAGTTCAACTTGCTTAGGACAGTGGGCCCTTGAAATTTGGGCTTGAAAGCCCACCTGTGTTTTTGTAACGTGAATAAAGCGTGGAAATAAATTTTGTATATTTCGATAAAACTGACCTAGTTTTTTCAATTGGGAGTTTTAACAGCTGTCAGTGGGAGTGTTTTGGGGCGGTAGGCTCACGTGGAACTAGCAGGGCCCAAAGGTGGCATCACAACGACACTTTATGTAAATTTGTAGGGGTCGAAGGCAAGTGGGCAGTTACTATCTTTAAAGATATAAAATAAGGTGCTTGTTCTCTGTCTCGCAATTTATTTACTCTCTTCTTTTGCTCTCCCCTATCCTGTCTTCTTCTTCTCATCCTGTTTCTGCATCTTTCTCTGTCTCTTTGTTGCTATCTTCTCTTCTCTCTTCTTCTTTATGTGTCTCTCTCTCTCTCGTGTGTGTGTGTGTGTGTGTGTATGTGTGTGTGTGCGCTTATGTTTGCACATGCATTTGAGGTGATTTGGGGGGGATTGCCAAAGGTTTGACTCTCCTGAATGTATATCTGGGAGACATTTGGGAGTAAAACTGTTTCACTGTCAGCTACTGAAGCTGCACGGTGAACAGCAGTAAAATGTGACAGTCATTGAATAACTACAACAGAGAATTTTGAAATTTCCTGTATTTTTTACTCACATTTTACATCAATAAATTTGTTTCCAGATGTCTTCATTCCCAGCTTGTTTCCAGCTGTGCAGTAATACTCTCCAGCATCCGAGGGCTGAATGGAGCTGAAGATGAGCTGAGAGTTTTCACTGAGAGGTTTGTGATCACCCTCCTTGTACCAGGTGTATTTAGCTGCTGGGTTAGCATCACTGCTGCAGGTCAGAGTCACTGAGCTGCTCTCCACTATCTCACCAGAGGGACTCACTGACACAGAGGGAAGCTTTGGAGCATCTGGAGGAGGAAATATGAACATATTTAATTTTTTATTTGATAGCTTTATTACAGCACTGTGGTGTCGTGGTTAGCACTGCTGCCTCACAGCTAGAAGGTCTGGGCTCAAATCCGCAGTGGCCCTGGCCTTTCTGTGTGGAATTTGCATGTTGTCCCTGTGTTTGTGTGGGTTTTCTCCTGGTACTCCAGTTTTCTCCCACGGTCAAAAGACATGCTTTCTGTGTTAGCCCTGCGACAGGCTGGCAACCTGTACAGAGTGTACCCTGCCTCTCGTACTATTACAGCTGGTATGGGATCCTTTTCCTCCTCGCGCAAAAGAGATAATTTTGGTCCTTCTGTTGAGCTGATGCCTTTTTATCACCCTCATCATGTAATGGCCCATTTCCTTCTATTTCCACCACAGCAAACCTTCTTGCAACAGCCCAGATAGCTGCACCATCCTGGAGGACTACCTGAGCAACCAGAGCAGTCTGCAGGCTCGTGCTACTAATAGTGACAATGTCACTTACAAAAAGTAAAATTAGAAAAAAAAAAATCAGTCAGGAAGAATAAGGAGAGAGCACAATGGGCTGTGGCCACTGCCTGAAGAACCATTTCTTTTTTGGGCAGTTACCTTGTTGTTGCCTCTTCAGGTGTCACTTTGATTTTCACCAAAGCAGGTGAAATGGATTCACAAAAGTTTATATTTCCTAAACGTACAAAATTTCCCTGAAGTTTAACTGACTTTGTGTTAGTTTGTGACAATCAAGTGTTTCCTAATTTTTAAAGATTGATTGATTGACTGATAGAGCAGTACTGGAAACCAACTGAATAAAGTCAATAAAATTGACTCAAATGCCCATTTTATCAGCTTCTTGAACTGATTTCAAGCCGCTCAATGAACTACAGCATTAGAATATGAATATGTGAAGTATGTTTTATTTTGCTGTTTACAGTCATTACTCACATGTTACATTAATAACATTGTGTCCCGTTCTTTTTGTTCCCAGCTTGTTTCCAGCTGTGCAGTAATACTCTCCAGCATCCGAGGGCTGAATGGCACTGAAGATGAGCTGAGAGTTTTCACTGAGAGGGTTATGATCACCCTCCTTGTACCAGGTGTATTTAGCTGCTGGGTTAGCATCACTGCTACAGGTCAGAGTCACTGAGCTGCCCTCTACTATCTCACCAGAGAGACTCACTGACACAGAGGGAAGCTTTGGAGCATCTGGAGAAAAAAACCAAACAACAAAAAACACACTGATGTTTCTATGCATCAGTAAAAAGAAAATAATTTGAAACCACAATCTTTGTCTTTTAATGAAAATGGTACCTATGACAGACAAAATGACTCCAGGTAAAGCAGTATAACGTCCACTTTGTTGGTTTGTTTCAAACGTGAACTTGTACTCGGCTGAGTCGCTCTTCCTCAGGTCTGTGATTCTCAGAGTGCTGTTATTCCCATGAAAATTATACTCCACTCGATCTCTGTAGTCTGGATCCATTTTTAGATCCACAGGTGCATCATTTTTCTGTTTAGTGAACCACAATCTTTTTTTAACTTCAATACTTTGATTATTTATTCTGGAAGGATATCTGAAGGTGCAGTGTATTTTCACTGTTGATCCTTTTAAGGCGCAGATCCGATTAGAAGTGTAAGTCACTCCCCAGCCATTCTGACTCTGTACCACTGTAACACAGAGCACACCAGAAACCACAGCAATAACAAACAATTTGCATCTGCAGTCACTGTAACAAAATTAAACACATTTGTCACAAACAGTTATATCTGCTGAGTGACATTTTTGGGTGTTTTCAGCGTGTGTCGTGAAGTCATTGACTCTCATGTTATTTCAGCTTGTCATTAAAACCAGCAACCACCAGAAAAACAATGGCCAAAAATATCTGTAGAGGAGATAACTGAAGCCATCCAAAAAACTAGCAACTGAAAAGCTCCTGGGAATGACGGTCTAACAAACTTCTGGCTGAAACACCTGCCAACACTACATGTAGACCTTACACATGCATACAACAAATGCATAACATAACCTAAGGAACACCCAAACTGATTAACCTCTGGAACAACCTACCTGGGTCTGCTGTAGCTCAGGAGGTGAAGCAGGTCACCTCCATAATTGGAAGGTTGGTGGTTCGATCCCTGACTGCTCCACTCTGCCAAAATATCCTTGGCCAAGGTACCGAACCCCGAGTTGCTCTCCGATGTGTTCTTTGGAGTGTGAATGTTAGATAGGAAGCTCTTATGTGTAAATAAGGGTGCAGATATGAATGGGTGAATGAAGACATGTTGTGTAAATTGCTTTGAGTGCACCAAGCAGAATAGAAAAGTGCTATATGAGAACCAGTCCATTTACCTTACCTCAAAAAATGAAGAACCCAACAAGCCACTAGCCTATTACATATCTCTCAATGATGTACAAGATCTTAACATTGATTCTAACCACCAGAACATAAAAGCACCTGATTGACAACAACTTACTGCCAGTGGAACAACCAGGTTGCAAGAAAGGGAGCTACGCATGCTAAGATCAGATACTAATAAATAAAACCACACTGAAAGGGACCAAAACAACCAAAAACCTCACAATAGCTTGGGTTGCCCACAAAAAGCTTTCAGCTTTATTTCCCAGAGCTGGATAAAAAAGTGTTTGAAAATATATAGTGTATCTCTGTCATGGTCCTGGCCCAGTGTTTTGAGTTCTTTTGTGAAGTTCTGTTTTGTTGTATTGTCCAGGTTGTGTTTCTTGGCTTCTCTCACAATTTAGGTTCTCAGTTTGTTGTAGATTTGTATTTAGTTATTGAGACTCTGTGTTCCTGAGTTCTTGTCTTCCCTGTGTCTTGAACCCTTTTTGTTTTTAGTTCCCGTCCCAATGGTTTGGGGTCCCTGTCCCTTAGGTCTAGAGTTTAGTTCTCCCTGTGTTTTCCCTTAGTGTCCCTCCCTTGTCTTGTGTCTGTCTTCACCTTGTTGTCAGCCTGTGTTCAAGTAGGTGTCTGCTTAGCCTCCCTCTGTGTCAGGATTCTATGTGTTACGTCTGCTTGTGTGTTCTGGTTGTCACTTCCTGTTTTATTCTGAAAAGTCTTGTGTTCCTTGTGCTTTGTGTTTAGTTTTGCTTCCCCTGTGTAATTATGCTCAGCTGTGTCCCTCACCTGTTGCCTGTTCCCTTGTTATCCCTGGTGTATTTATTGTCTGCGTTTGTCCTTTTCTTATGTCTGGTCCTCAATGTAATGTCTCTACGTTCCTGCTGTGTGTTTTTGTAGTTTCTAGTTTCAAGTTTCCTCATGCAGCTGGCTCCTGACCAGCCTAGTTGAGTTGTTTTCAATAAAGTGAAGTACAAGTATCACTCTTGCCTTCATGTCCTGCATTGAGGCCCTCTCTGCCTGCCTGCCGCAGCAGCCGTGACAATCTCCATTCATGACAGCATTCCTCAGAATAAATATGACTAAATGAAAGACAGCTCTCATATTCAATCACAATGAGTGGACATTATCATCCTGCAGCATCAGCATCAACTGCAGCATCTTTCAAGGGGACTCCCTGTTTCCTGCATAGCATCGGCACCATTATCATATCTTCTGAACTAGAGTGGCTATGAATACAAACAAGGAGAGTCAAGCCTTCTGCGCTCGGTCTTTGTGGGCCCTATGTTTGTATGTATCATAGTGGCCAGTGTCATTGCTCACATGTTTGTGCAAAATGCACTGTGTGTGTTAATTACCATGTGCTTATGTCTCAGTGTTTTACTTGTGGTGCTGACCAACAGAAACATATAAATTGCTGGGCATTTTATCTCTCCTGGCTCCTTGTTCTTTGTTGTCAGGTTTTTTTTTTTTTGGGTGCAAACATATTTGTTCTAGTTTTTTTCACTTTTCAAGAGATAATAGACCTCCTTGTTTCAGGCTGCCCTGTTCTAGTCAAGACTGAGTACATCCAAAGACATAACAATGCAGCAACATATATCCACTGGACAATCTGAAGACACTACAACATCAAAGTGACAAATAATAATGCATTAGACGTATACAGTGCTTTACAATTTCATGCTCTATTCATTCACACCTCAGTCAATCAATGTGGGTCAAGTGTCTTGCCCAGGGACCCAACGACAGCATGTGCTCAGACGGGGACTCTGAACCAGAAACCCTCCAGTTGTGAGGTGAGCACCTACCCAGTGCGCCACTGCCACCCACGAAAGAAATACTATGAGCATGAACCATCAGCAGTGACTGAAAATTAAGAAACAATTATACTCTGGAACATGCCAATCCAAACTGACAAAAAAATGAAGCCCAACAGACCTGATACAGCAGTCAAGGATAAGTGGGACACAAAACATACCTGCTCATTGATATGTCAGTGCCAAGAGACAGAACTACCAGCATCAAGACATACAAAATACCATAAAAGTATAAAGACTTAAAAATAGAGACCGAAAAAAATGGGATGAATGAAAATTCCACCACTACCAGTGGTAGTGGTGGAATGATACACCAACAAAATCCCTGGCAATATCAAAATAGAAGAACTGCAAAAAATAGTCCTCCTCTGTACAGTTCATATACTGAGGAGAGTTATGCCAGTAAAGTAGTCCATCACACTCATATGATATCCTCAGGTTCAAAGCATGAACTTTGCATTGTATTTGATATAAACAAGACTCTACAGATAATGATAATATTTTTTGTTTGTTGTATCTTTTTCTTTTTGCAATTTCATTCTCTGTATGAAATGTTTTTCAGCATGTGTGCTGGGTATCATTACTGCATGTGTTATAATGACACCCAGCACCCACATTTTTTTCTTGGTTACGTTCCACTCTGTTCACCCTTTTAGCTGTACGGACCATAGAAACGTCGACCTCACCACAAGTCAGGTGCTTCAGTGTGAAACATGTCAATGCACATGACGCGCGCCCACGCACACACACACACGAACACACATGCATGCATGAAAAAAAAATGCATCTAACATGACTACTCAACAACACACTACTTTTGTTCATTTGTGTACAAAATGGTCGGGTATCCAGGAATCTGGAACAAATGATTGGTTTATCTCACACAACTCCGATCGAGGCATTTCCAAGTCATTAAAGTTGAGTTAATAGCCACGAGTCAGACACGCACAATCCAGAAAACTGAAGGCTGGGTGCTGCAGTTGCCCTTCCTCAGACTGAGGAAATAAAACCCGAAATAAATTAAATACTACTTTTTGAGAGCTTTGCTGGTGTGCAAACCCTTTTTCTTCCTTATTAAAGTTGATTTAAGCCTGATTTTACACGCTTAACTAAACTTTATTTTCACACATTACTCTTGTTTGAACCATTGAATGTAAATGCAGACTACAGTACCTGTCACAGGGAGCAGGATGACAAAAAATCCCCTCAGTGCTGCAGCTAGACTCATAGCTGCGCCTCTCATCTGTCTGTGTGACTTCAGAGACAATAAAACTTGTCAGCAGATAAATTAATAATACATAAATCAGACGTATCAATAAATAATTCTATTTACAGAAGTCAAGGACATTGTCTCTAATGATACTTTTCTGCTGTGGGCTGCAGTCAAAAGAAGGAAGTCAGGTTAGTTAAACCATGCTTCCTTCCTTTTCACACCTTTAAAATGCACTATCATTGGAGGAAACACTGTTAAAATTGTTTTCATTGTCATATAATCATAATAATAATAATATAATCTGTGAGGATTGTGAAAGTTTAATTGTCTGGACCATGAGGAGAAAATCTGATAAAGTAGCCTTTTAAATTCATTTAATTATTTATTTTATTCTTTATTTTTATTTTTGTTTTGCACTCTGGTACCTTGATAAGGGTGAGTGTTGAAAACCACAACACAATAATTTGCACCACTGCATCAGGTTTAGCTGATCTATTGTTAGTGCTCCTCTGTGTCAACACTTTTTACAGTTGCTCCTTCGCTTTGGGAGGTTTGGGGTCTGACTGTTCAAGGCCTTGCATATAAGAAGAAGGATTTTCGATTCAGTTCTAGATTTAACAGAGAGCGTGTGATTGATGGGTCTTCAGTGCTCTTGATGCGTTGCAGACAGCCTGGGTGTCCTGGGTCTTTCTCTGTCCTTTTCAGGTTTCTGGTGGGCTGAGGCGTTCCACCCTCGTTAGTACATTTCATGACATGGACACAGACACTCACGCTTACTCATGCAAGCACGGTATAGCAGGGTTGTTGGTTTGTATAGCCATGCTTTGCTTCTGTCTTGTTTTTTTTTCCTTATAAATGTGTTTTTCCAGATATTGTTTGTTCTTTTTTGTATGCTGTTTGCTGGGGTATCCCCTTTTCCTATTTTCTCCATTTTCTTCTCTCTCTCTCTCTCAGCCTGTCAACTCTGGCATCACAAGGACACCTGTATATGTATAAATAACACAAATAAATAAAATAATAGGACAATATTAACAAAAGGAGCCTACAGAGACTCTACAGAGCTCACCTTGGAGTAAGAGTAAACATGTCTGGTATTCAGATCACAATTCTGGTTGCAGTATCTGCCAGACATGACAGGCTAAAAAGAAAAGAAAGAAAAGAAATATTGCACAAATGCAAGAAAGTACATATTAATATGTGTATTGAAAGTCAAAAATGACTCCAAGATTCCTCACAGTGTTACTTGACACCAAGGTAATGCCATTGAGAGTAAGTATCTGGTTAGACACCATGTTTCTAAGGTTTAAAATGAGTGTGGCTGTTGAATGATGAGAAACAGGTGTGTCTGCCAGTGATCCAGCTGGGTTCAATAAGATGACATGCTTCCCAGAGACCCTTGAAAAGGTTGTAGGTCGTGTCTGCCTTTACATTATATCAGGATTCTTAGCATTGTATCTTCTTGACCAATAACAGCTCATGTGTTCAGATTTGCAATGAAATGTTTGTTCTAATATTGTCAGAGATCCCAAGCCTGATATGTGCCAAGTTTTAATGTTGACTGAATTCATTGAACGGCCATATTGGATTTTATACAAAGTGAATTTTGTCCAATTTTTACAAAACCATGTATATGATCTTCAGAGCAGGCGTCACCAAACTCATCACACTTCACTTTGGTTTGCAGAAGCATTTGCCCAGAACAATTAATGGAATTTGATGGCACAGCCACCAAAAAGGATGTGAGCTTTTATCTCAGCAATGCCTTGGCCTATGAAGACCAAACTTTACAAAAGTCTTTTGGACCCTTTCATGAGGACACTCAAGGAATTTGATGTCATCACACCCTTTTTTTTGGGGGGGGTAATTAGTAAAACTGTGCTTTACTATACAACTTGCTCATAGATCTTAACACCTGTTCCTTGCACTTCTCACAGCATGTTCCCTAGCAACTGTTGTGTCTCACTGCTTGGCCCTTCATTGCTACTTGCAGTTATTTTTATTAATTAATGTTTACGTAATTGTTGTTCACAATTATTAAATGAGGCACAGATTTTTTTTTAAATTGCACACACACACACACACACACACACACACACACACACACATGCTTTAACATTCTTTGATACATAGGTCCCAAATGAAACTGCATCCAGTTGTATGGGGTGAGGCTTGTCACATGCCCATCTAGATGGATTAAGTCCTCTGTGTCTCATGAAGGATCTGAAACACATAGTAAATATGTACAAATCTATACAACAAAAATGAATTAAATGTAAAACCCAGCCATGGTTGTATGTAGGGGGTAGTGATACAGGCCAGGGGAAGAGTGCCAAGCAAAAATCTGCACCAACCCAAACATGTGGCTCTTCGAGAACAAAATATGCACAATGGGCCCCAGTCAATAACAACTGTCGCCAATGCTTCTGACCAGGAGGGTGCTGGTAGAAACTCTGCAACTATTGGCTAAAGATGGAGGAGGAGAGGGGGAATATGTGTTCAGAGGCAGTGAAAGAAGGAAATGTAGGAATGTAGAAGTGAGAATACTGACCTGAAATATAAGGGCAATGACTGGTAAATGGAGACAGGAAGGCAGAGGGATACTATCAGAGATGAGCTCAGTGCTCATTCTTGTGATGGACAGATTAAAAGATGAGGCCAGGCAGAGGTCTGCAGTGTGACAAGAAGATGCTATGGATAGGAAGAGATGGAAGCAGATGATCCACTGTACAGGTAGCAGCTGAAAGAAAAAAGTCAATATAAATCAGTGATTGTAAGACATACTGTTACTTCCAAAATAATAAAAATGTAAGGTCTACTCTAAAATCGAACTTTTAAATAAATAGTGGAAGAAGACATGATATTTGAGAAGGAATAACAAGTGTTTTTTTTCTTTTAAAGGAAAGGACACATTATACACTTGTAAGTAATTTTACAAATACTGAATACAGTGTATATGGTGGTTAACACTGTTGCCTCACAGCTAGAAGTTCTGGGTCTGAATCCACGTTGGCTCAGGTCATTTTGTGTGGAGTTTGCATGTTCTCCCTGTGTCTGCGTGGGTTTCCTCCCATAGTCCAAAGACATGCAATTACTGGGGTTAGGATAATTGGTGATTTTAAATTGCCCATCAGTCTGTATGTGAGTGTGAATGGTTTTCTGTCTCTGCGTTAGCCCTGTGACAGGCTGACTACCTGTACATGATGTACCCTGCCTCTCACCCTTGTAATGTTCAGGCAGCATTTGATGTTAAGTTTTCTTTCCCTCAGTGGGTCTAGAAAAAGGCTTCTCTTCTCTCCTGGTATGATCACCTAAATGTAGAAGTAATAGAGTTACAAATACATTATCACAACCTACTGGTATCTTGCTAGGCAGACTGAATGTGTCACTTAATTTATGAACATGCTTTCTAGATGGGTGGCCAGCTATTGTTGAACTAAAAAAAAAATTCTTGTTAATGTTTAATTCCACACTGGTTCTCAAAAACAGTCATTTTCCCTTTGCATAGATTTTCCAAGTATCACAATCATAAAGGGATGAAGAGTATGCTGATTCTGGAAAGTGTTTAACACATTTATTCAGTTATTGAGGTTTTACCTTGTAATTATCCCTTTGATTCTTACATTTCTCTGCAACAGCTTGTGTATATCTGTGAGGTTGCGATGCTGCAGATTGTGCTGTAGCTTGTGGTGCTGCAGTGGCTGTTGGTCTTGTGGCTATTCATGGGGCTGCTGGACTTGGTTGCGGTGGGGTTGTGGCTTGTTGTGCTATCAGTAATGTGCCCTTTGTCTCCTCCTGTGCTTTGGACACACAATGTCCAAGAGCTTTTGATGCTTCTTAATGTCTTGTGACAAGTCTTCCTGCCCCACTATGTCTTCCACACTCTCATCAACCTTTGAAGCAAAAGACATTTATATCTTCTATTACTATACTCTGTTTAAGATAAAGACATTATAAATACCATAAGTAAGAAATAAACTGAAAACTAACATCAAGTGTCCTTAGTAAGGTTTTGAGACTATGTGTGTTTCTAGTACAGCTTCAGTGTCATGGTCCTGGGCCGGTGGCCCAGTGTTTTCTGTTTTATTTCCTTCAGTTTCAGCTTCAGCCTTCAGTTTTCTTCCGTTCCTCGTCGTGTCATTTCGTGGTTACCCCCAGTTGTGTTCCTCCGTTGTGGTTTCTCCCTGCCGTAGTCCCTTTGTGTTTCCTGGTCTCCCCGGTTCTCCCCCCTAACCTGTGTACTTCCCAGGGGGGAGTTCCTGTGTGTGTTTTTGGTTCCTGTTTATTAAACCCTCGTGTTCTTGAAGCTCTGCCCTTGGGTCCTGCCTCTTCCCTCCTGCACCGCACCTCTCAACCCTGACATTCAGAGTATCTTGGAATTGATTGCACAATCAGTAGCAGTACTCACCCTCTCCTAGTTGTCTCTTCAGCATGTCTCTACAAGCAGTTGGTTGTTTTGTCCGTGCTGTGTCCTTTAAAGACCACCTTTGATTAAACACCAAGTGACTGCTGGCCAAACTGACAATGGCACAAAACAAATATATCATCACCCTGTAAACATATTTATTAATCTAATCATTCTGCTAAGAAGTATCTCCTGTCTGTCTCATTTTTAGGGAAACCTATAATAATGATGACTATCTGGTGGTTCTGATGCTGATTCTTCTGTTTGTCTGTTCCCGAGGTAAACCAGTAAAAATGTATCAGTCCCATCACTGCTGTTTGATTTCATTCTTCAAAGTCATGAATTGTTTAGCTAAATAACTCTTCTTGTTGGTGGATTAAATCCAGGAAGAAAAAACCTGTTGATTTAGACACTGAACCAAATGAATCCTGATGCAGGTAAGAAGCTCTGTATTTTTCTTTAATCCATTTTGAGTGTACTAAAATGGACACTTACAGATAAGAGATCATAAACTGTACCTAAAGGAACATTAGGTAGGAGCTTTTGAGGCTGTTGGTGTAAACTCAATATTTAAAATATGAATGAAGCTCCTTTTTCTCACTTTATATCCCCCCCTCCCCCATTAGTGAAACATTCATCCTGATTATGAGAAGAAAGGCCGTCACTGCAGCAGACAGAAAACACAGAAGTGAAAATGATAATGGAAAAAGAAAGTAGTTCAATAGTTACATAGAACAGGAGACATAAGTTGAGGATGTGAGTAATTATAGATATATTTACCTCTCCAAAGAGAGCCAAAGTTAGAGAGAGCTGAAGTTAAATGGTGGGCAGCAAAGTAAGCTTTGTGATCTTTATGTGGATGGCCATCTGTCTCAAATGGTGTTGATACTTCTGGTTTCCTGCTCCAATTAATATTGTACAAAGCACATTAAAAATACCAAATTAGAGTGCTAATGATCATGTAATAAAACGAACAGCTCCTTGGGATTCTCAGTAATTCTATGTCTGTCAAACCATGTTAATTTTTGGCATTTTTTATTGATTTTCATAGATTCCGATCCTGTTCTATGCAGACCTAAATCCCTTCTGTTTTATTCTGTGTAGCCTCATATTTTTGGCAGGATTATTTTACTGTGTGCACCTTTTTCTTTTGTCTCTTCACTAGTCAGTGTCTGCACACAGAAACACACAGATCCACTGCATACATTGTAACTCTTCCCACATGATGCTACTCAGCCAATCATGTTGTTTCTTCAGAGCAGCATTGTAAATGCAGATATGTTAAAGCAAAAGTTTTAACATATATGAAAGTTGAAGACTGGATCCTCTGCCAGGCATTTCCCAGCACACCCTCACCTGATCCAACTCACCACCAGGTTGTGATCAGGTGACAGCTCAGCTTCTCTCTTCACCCAAGTGCCCAGAACATACGGCCCTAAGATTGCTTGCTAAGATTACAAAATCAATTTCTCAATCTAAGGATGTCCACTTATGGACATCCTTGTGTTTGAACGTGGTGTTCATTATGGAAAATGTCCACTAACAGACCACTGCTTCAATTCATATCAGGCAAACTGTTCCTCCCAATCACACCCCTCCAGATCTCACTATCTGTGCCCACATGAGTGTTGAAGTCTCCCAGTAGGGAGGAGTCACCAGATGGAGCACCCTACCGAGCAACTCCAAGAAGGCTGGATATCCTGAACTGCCATTTGATGCATAAGCGCAAACAACAGTCAGGACCTGTTCCCTGGCCCAAAGGCTCAGGGAAGCAACCCTCTTGTCTACCGGTGAAAACTCCAACGTGCAGGCAGCAAACTTAGGGAATACAAGGATAGGCACCCCAGCCCGCCACCTCTCACCAAGGGCAAACTGTTCCCTTGATCTTTCTGTCTTGAGGGTCATTGGAATTTCTCTGTCTGGTTCCTCACTTAGGACCAATTTGCCTTGGGAGGCCGTTCCAGGGGGAAAAAGCCCACGGACAACATAGCCCCTGGGATCATGGATATACACACACCCCTCCATCACAACAAGGTATATTATAGTATATTATAATTATTATTTGTCGTGTGCATATATAGACACCTGCCCTTACTTGAAAAGTGTCTTTTTTGCAGGACAGTTTTTGTTTGTTTGTTTGTTTTTTCTATTTTATCATTTTAAATTATAATTTAAAATTTGGCCCATTGCATCATTTCCCAATTAAAAGCGTTTAATGTGGAACAATTTTATTTTTAGAGTTATGCTGCACCTCATGCACCTGACTCGAGTGCGTCCCATTCCAGCCCCTGTGGAGCAGCATTGTGTCTCTGACCCACCTTTATTGGTGGCAACCAGGTAAGATAATGTTTGCCCTACCTTTGTCCATGCTTGTGACTGCTATGAAAATACTATTAAAACACGTCAATGCACCCAGTCAAACATAAGCAATAAACCGTACAAAAAACTTGCAAACTTGATTCATGCTGGCAAGCCTTTTTGTCTCACAACAGAAAGAATTATATCATTATTAGTCTATGCAAATATTGGGATGTCAGAAACTTTAGTCCTCGACCAAACTGACATATATTTCAACTTGTACAGAAAATATCCGTAAATCTGACAGACTTTTAGTATTTTTTGTTGATTACAGGCATAATCAAAAATCTTTTAGATAGTTAAGACCTCACAAGCACACATTGCACTAAACACAACACACATGTCTAACTGCGGTATGTTCACAAGTGAGTCAGGTGCTTCTCCTGCTCAGTCGGCATTCGGCAGATGCATAGGTGTGGATTTTGGACAGGATGAGAGCAAGCATGTAACCACAATGTCATTAAATCTCACCACTTTAATGCATTACTGGCTGAGTCCTGGTGCATTAACATATGAGTTAAACACATATGTGGAAAGGGAAAAAATGCACAGGAATAGGAGAAGATGATATGATGATATACCCTCTGCCTGGGACTGGGGCATCTATTGAGGATATGGAAGAAGCCTCCTCCTTTTATCAGGATTATTTTAAATGCATTTTTAAAATCTTCCTTCCCTCCTCCAAAGTATGACTAAATTATATTTATTTACTTTTTTGCCACTTTACTCACACCATAATAAACAGCAAGATATTTATAGTTTCTCTCACTGTCTTCTTATTTATTTATACACTAACATATACGCACACACCTCCACAAGCACATGCAAACACACATGCACCTTTGACCTTCAAGTACAGTATAACATAAGTATGTGTACACTTGTATGATGACATTACAGCCAAAATTGTGTCACCAGTTTTTCTGTTTGATTGGGCTTTTTCTCTTGTTTAAATTCCACAAATGTGTTACTCATCACACCAAGAAATACAGATAAGAGTACAAAAGGACACAATAACATTTTCATTTGTAAGATATTGCTTTACTGGAATCTGGTGGTGACAATACTTTTTCACCAGAACATACATGTTCTAGAATAAGCAAGTACTTCTGGAGAAGCAGTTTTTAACTTTATTATTTATTAATATTTGTCTGGTAAAATTAACTCCCAAAACAAATCATTTGGGTAAAATAAATTTAGTTTAGAGCCTTACTGCAGTATATACATGAGGGATCCAAACAAACCCTTGAGGTGCATGAGTTAAAGAACACACTAAATTTTTCTCAGCAGAGCAGAAACAGCTGCAGAACTTCACTTCCAAAAGTGTTCCTCACGGTTTGATCATACAGCCAAACAAACCCAGCTTCCTGCATGGTGTACCATAAAAATGCTGCAGGCTGGGGCGGTTTCTGTATTCTGGTTTCTATTTCTGGTTTGCATCTTTTTGGAGAGCTTTGCTGATGCTGCTGTATAATGTAGATGGATCCTCTCCAATTTCCTGGCTTCTTTTACTGAGAAGTAAAGAGAAATAAATTAATGGCATGATATTGTCATGGTCCTGGGCCTGTGGCCCAGTGTTTTCAGTTATGTTTCCCTGGTTCCTTGTTTCCTCTGGTCCCTGGTGTCTCCCCCTGTGATGTTCCTGGTCCCGTCTCTTCCTGTTTTATTTTGATAGTCCTGTGTTCCCCATGTCTCGTGTCTGGCTTTGCTTCCCCCTGTGATTTACCTTATTTGCTGCACCTGTTGTACCCTCCTGTGCACTGTTCCCTCATCAGCCCTTGTGTGTATTTAAGCCCTCTGTTTTCATCTGTTTTTTGTCGTGTCATTTCGTGGTTATACCCAGCTGTGTTCCTGCGCCTTTCCCTTGTGTCTCCTAGCGTGTCTCTCCCTAACCCGTGTATGTCCCAGGGAGAGTTCATGTTTCTGTTTCTTGGGTTTTTTGTTAATAAACGGATCTGCTCTTTGCACCCTCCCGGAGATCTGCGTTGGGGTCCTCCTTTCTGCCTGCACAGCAGCTCTCCCCTCATGACAGATATTACCACACACTCTATATAAACATACATAATGCTACCTGTTGGGTTTTGAACATGCATTCTTGAAGCCTCAAGTTATGCATTCAGACTGTCACTGTTTTTTATATGTATTTATTTAATTTATTTTTAACACTTGGCTGATCAGCTGGTTAGTAAGGTGCATTCTAAATTCACTGTGATATTACATAGGTTACAATGAGACAATGGCACCCACCTGTCATTCTAACACTCAATGCATTCACCTCACTCACCATACAGTCATAATCTTGAAAATTAACTGTTGAAACCAAAATACTTTTTTTTTTTTATCAATTTGTGAACATGTTTATTTCTGATTGAAAACTGGATATTTTAACATAGAAATCTGTTTGGAGTTTGGAAATCAGCCTCAAGAGGCTTTTGAAAAAGTGTAGTTTTTGCAAATCACATTTAGTCCAGGAGTTTTGGTTATTACATATTACATTACATATTACATTACATTTGGTTATTACATATTTGGATATTACATAACTGAGTGTAACAGTAATAAATAAAAACCAAAAAAATCATTAATATGTAAGGAGACTTGAAAACTTCCAAAGTTTCCTTACTACAGTCCTCTCATGGTTCTTCATTTTTGTCTGTAATTCTAGGGCCATCAGTCTGATGTTTTGAATATTTTTGTGGCGCAGTAGGCAAATAAGAAGGTTAGAACAAAGAACAGCAGCCATGGCAACACAACCAACTTAGTTTCTACCCGGAAGTGTAAAGTTGGCCTGCTTTGAGGATTGCATAAAGAGGAATGCCGTCAGTTGTGGAAACAAAATTATACAGAACTACTGTACATAATTTGCACATGGGGAAGTTGATTACTAGGAAATTTCATGTGAACATCATGTGATATCAAATGTAACAGTGGTCCAAAGCTTAAAAAAGAAAAGTGGTGACAGTGGACTGCCCGGGCAGGTTCCTCTCTTAACAGCGAAAGGTAATCCTACAATGATGATAATGTTTATGCGTAACAAGCTGCTTACCTTGGTGCACTACTGGCACTGTTAAACATGATAACATCATACTGGACTTTGTTTTCATCTTCTTTTTTGTGCCTCTGCGGCTGAGCTGGTCTAATGTTGGAACAGAGAGGATCTGCCTGCTTCTTAGAAAACTGGATGCTGGCATAGTGAAGGCTGCAGGTCTGCTCTGCTGGTTGCTTCTATAGACATAAGGCAGGATTATTTGTATAATTGTGAGCCTAACCCTGATACAGTTCTCATGAATTATCAACCAACTTTCTGAGTCACTTGGTATTTCACCATGCCAACCCTAGAAAAAGAAATCTAAATATTTGAAATGTGGAGACACTTTGTGTACATGAACTGATCTTCCTGACCTGAGCAGTATTGCCAGGGCTCTCTTTAGGCTCAGGGAATTTTCTGCGGATCCACATTTTCCTAGTCGGAAGAAGGGAAAAAAAAGTTAAGATTACTTAATATAGCTAACGAGTTTCAAGTAATTCATTTAAATGATTTATTGCTCACCATGTTAAGATCAAGATGAGTATGATGACAAAAACAACAGCAAACACTGATCCACCTACGACTTTCCACTTTTCTGAGAAAAGTGAATAAAATGAAAACTTCCACAGGTTAATTGTGATGTTGTATATTATGTTTATGCCTATCGGTTCCATAGGTGTTACACTAGGTGTTACTGTCATGGTGTATTCAGATAAAATGCTAAGTCAGGTTTTACCTTGTGTTTATTATTCATGAATATCACAGCACTTTTGGACCATTTTGCAACACACAAACATTTGCCCCCAACATTCAATGGAAGAACTGCTTTATTCCAAAATAGCTACCTTACAATACATGGAATACATATTTTCCTTTGTCCACGTACTTTTCTCCAAGCCCTTTCCTCGTTTATCCTGTCAGCTGGTGGATGAATCCAAACAGTGTGGTGATTCAAGCTGTATTCAGACAGCAACAGCAATGATCAATTCCCTCAGCAAGTAATGTGTACAAGTTGCTACTGTAGCAGTTCAATATTCAGGCCACAGAAATGTTCCTGTGCAGTAGGATGTCTGGGATTACACCACTTTCCAATCACAACTAGTGCAGTCCCTCCATATTTCTGCTTATCACTCAGCTTTGTGTCTCTGTCTGCCCCCAGACTCCTGAAGCAAGGTACTGTCACGCTGTGGTCAGAAGTGTAGGTGTGGCAATCGCTCGCTGTTTTTCAAACTACACTGACTTTGCTCCCTTTGGTTTTAATCATTCACGAAGCTCAATTAAGGGATTACAGGTCTCACTCTGGGCAGTAGAATAGTCAGCATGATCAGCTTGTGAAGATTTTCCCTTTCCAAGAGTGTAATGTAAAGGGAAACAATTAGAAACATTGTAACACTTAACTTCATAGGACTTAAAAAACAAAAATAAGCTTTTTCACCTTCACATGAATCACAATGGACAAGAAAAATCAGTGTTATCAGGGGATAATGTAATTTAGATAAAATGTGCTATTATTCTAGCTGTGATTCCTTTTGTATCAGAATTGTTTTCTGATATATTCATATTATAGCGTTCATGAATGTCACTTATGGCTTAAAAGGAAAAACATTGTTCTATACCATAATTTGGACATTTCATGCTGATCAGACAGCTTTAGGTCCTGAAGAAAATTTTCAAAATACTTGCAATTTTAACAAGCAGATGGGCCGGGATCCCAGAGGCTCTAAGAATCAATGGATGCTTTGCAGTTTGTTACCTCAGAGTCTGTTTAGCTTCAATTTTTGAGCTTTAAAGGAAACATCCAATTGCTATGACTCTTGTGTTAAGTGCAGTGTGCCTAAAGAATTGGAAAGGTGGTTGGTCCAGATGACACACAGTATTGTGCTAAAGGACAAAAAGTGTCATTTCTGAGCTAAGGTTGCCCCCTTTGGAGGTGTTTGCTGGGCCACTTTTGATTATGCGCATCATCACATTTTCTTCACATTGGTTTTCACACCTTGGCTGTGGCATGACAGATGAAATGTCTTCAAAGAAACTGAAAGAAATCCAGTTGCTTTTTTTTTTCAAGTTCTTGATACAGAAAGACATATTTCTGGACATCTTTTGTCTATAGTTTGTTTAAAAAGTAGATTCTGGTAACCTAATGTATTAATATGGAATAATAATATCAAATTAAAGGGGGGACTAACAGTCTTCCACATCAAAAACTGCTTGCAAGTTTAACCCAGACAGCAAAATTATTGTAGTACAGTTGTGGTCCATGTACAGTACCACATACATTGCCAGATTTGGGTCATTTGTGGTTTATTTTTGTTTTTTGGCAGCCAGGGCTGTCCTGCCCATGTTTGATCATATCGTGCTGGTAATTGTGCTATCTGCATGGGAAGCCCAGAACAAGCTGCACATATTCTGATAAACTGGTGCACATGTTCAAATAAAAATTCTGGAATTTAAGTGACCATTGACTGTAAGGGAAAATGAGCTTACCAGAGGCATTCCCACTTAACTGCACAATAGCCAAGTGTACGGTCGAGCTACAACTTCCCCTGCTGTTCTGGACTTCACACTGGTAAGCCCCAATGTGTTCAGCACTAAAGTCAGCAATGGAGAAGGTCTGTCCCAGTGCCTTTGGCGACTCTTCACCCTCCTTGTACCAGGTGTATTTAGCTGCTGGGTTAGCATCAGTGCTACAGGTCAGGTTCACAGAGCTGCCCTCCACTATCTCACCGGAGGGACTCACTGACACAGAGGGAAGTGTTGGAGCATCTGGAGGACAGCACATAGAGTTTCATTATACTAACATACGAACACAGGAATACGGCAAGGCAAATACTTGCTTATTGTGTGCCCGACATAAAAGTTGATGATGAACCACAGACTACACATCATGTTACCAAATAATGCTGTATTACTCATTTCATCTACTGCAAAAAGATGCATTATTTCTGCAAATTCACTGACACCCAGTAAATAAAACTAGATTGAGGTTACTTTCTTTAATTTTAGGCTAATTCAAAATGTGGCAATCTTGTACTTTACTGTGTGCAACTGATTCCAGTACAAGAAACATCCTCCTGCTATATGGATTCCTGCCAAGTTGTAGACATTCCACAAAATGTAGGCCTAGAGTTAGAGTTAGGCCAAGGGCTGGGTCTCGTCCCCATTGATGATTTAGGCCTCAGAGGATTAGGTTACACTTTACTACTTACACTGGACGTTTATGGAATACAGGTGAAGAGCTGATCTGTCCGTATTGATTCTCTGACTTGCAGGAGTAGTTTCCTCTGTCCTCAGAGCTGATGGGGGTGAAATGATAAAGGCCCTCTGATCCTGCAGGCAGTGATTGGTTCTCCTTGTTCCAGGTGTAATTAGCTGCTGGGTTAGCATCACTGATACAGGTCAGATTCACTGACATGCCCTCCGCTATCTCGCCAGAGGGACTCACTGACACAGATGAAAACTTTGGAGCATCTAGACGAGATGTACAGACATAAATTAAATTGTAAATGAAGTCTTACATGTTGTAGATAAACACTTTTTAGTTCTGTAAAGCACCATATGCAATCTTTATGGGTGCAAAACATTTCCTTCCACTGGTTACTTAGTTACTGGACAAGAAGAGCAACATAAAGGGGGGACTGTGCTAGTGTTACATTATAATACAAAACCAGGTGAGCCAGGATTAGTTGATCCTGGGTAAGCTTTGGTTTGTTTGGTTGATTTTGTCCAAAAATGTGTATTAGTGATTAGTTAAAATAGATTCAATCTTTTGTCATCATTGGCTGGATTATAGCAGCAAAAGAAACCATTCAGCAACTCTGTGGTTGGAGGAATGACAAATGGGAGGGTGCAACTAGTCCTAGATGTTTTACGCTGAGGGCAAAATCACAACAGCAGCAAAAACAGAGGGTCAATAGCAAAAAGTGCCATCAAATCAAATAAATCCATGTTTGAACCAGAGGGCGTAATCAGCAGACTAAAATTCCTAAGGCAGCAGGATATCCCATCCTTTATGATCTGATGTCTTTATCTCATTCTTCATTGTTCAAGGGAAGCATCCATAAAGGCCACCTTTTGTCCCCTAAAATGTGGTCCTAATAAATTAAATACATGAATTATGCCCTCCTCTCTAAGTGTAATTAGACAGGGTGTGCTAGATGACTGTGATGACTGGAAATGTTTTTTTCAGTTATGCAATCAATCAATCAATACATCACAACAGGCTCCACCCCAAAAATATACAGCTGTGATTAAGGGATGTCATCATTTAGTCACTGAATAAACCTGTCCCAGGTACGTTTGACCTTGCAGCCATGTTGCCCTGACAACCAATCTAACAAGAGCTTTGAATAACTGAAAAGGGGATCTTGCCAAATTGTCAGCAATTTGATTTGGCTAAAATATTAATCCACTTCCATAAAGTGAGTGAACTGGGTTGCTCATTATCCAGTGTACAGTACAGTCCTATGATTTAAATTTAAGGTTATAAATGATCATAATAAAAAAATTGCACAATTTTTTAATGATTAACAGAAGTAGAGTTCAAACGTTACCAATTTCACTCACATTTTACATCAATATAGAGATGTTTAGATTTCATGATTCCCAGCTCATTTTCAGCTGTGCAGTAATAAAGTCCGGAGTCAGACGACTGGATGGATGTGATGTCAAGCTGTTTTGCAATGAGACGTGTTTGTCCATCCTCCTTGTACCAGGTGTAAATAGCAGCAGGATTGAAATCACTGCTACAAATCAGAGTCACTGAGCTCCCCTCCATTATCTCACCAGGAGGACTCACTGTCACAGAGGGAAGCTTTGGAGGATCTGGAGGACCAACAATTGTTTGTTTAAGAGATGAAGATGAAGTACACAGGAAGCTATCATATATTTACACTTACACAGTGAAGCAGAGCAGTGATTTTCCTGTCCTTTCAAAGCACAGCAGATGCTGTCATTAGGATGAAGGCGCGCTGTGTGAGGATTTTCTTCTGCAACCTTCTCTCCATTCTTGAGCCAGACAAAAGAAGCATCTCCATTGCAGCTGCTCTTACATGTAAGCTCGGCCTCAGTGTAGGACTCATTTCCTCTTATTTTGGCTATCTCCACCTGCAGAGCTGTGAAAAAGTACCCAACATATAACTGGTGTTCATAAACAAATAAATAAATATGTTGCCCTGAGCAGGAAAAAAAAAGATAATTTTACCTGTGACAGACAATGTGATTCCAGGTGTGCCAGTATATTTCCCGTCAGATTTGTTTGTTATGAAACGGAACCTGTATTCACTTGAGTCTTTCTGTCTTAATTCTGAAATTTTCATAGTGCAACTCGTCGCATTACAGTTGTACTGTGTCCGATGTTTGTATTCTGAGTGTTCTAGAAGATCTTTACTGTCAGAAAAACACCAGAATGTATTTGTAATGGTATAATCTGGAGGGTATTTGTAGGTGCAGTGCATTTCCACCGTTGATCCGTTTGAGGCACATATCTTAATTGGAGTATAAGTCACTCCCCAGCCCCTCTGACTCTGCACCACTGTAACACAGAGCACAACAGAAACCACAATCAGTAAAAATCAGAATCAGCAACAGCATTTAGTATGTTGTAGAAAGTCCTCATCTTACAGACTTGCCAGAGAATGTCAGAGGCATTGGAAACATAAATTTGCTGGTAATCCGGTTTGTGTTGTTATTGTGTGCAACCACATTAATGAAGTGTGCTCTTTGAATTTAGGCGGTATTTTGGAGGGACAAGTTTCAATATATCTGACCTAAGCCCTATTCCAGCAAGCAGGTTTAGCAAACAACTCTGAGTTTGTTAACCCTGAGATGAGGGAAGTCAAAGTCATGCACCGAAAGGTACAGGAGCAGTATTGACAAACTGGTGCGGAGGTCTAGCTCTGTGCTAAGACGTCCTCTGGAGTCTATGATGGCGGTGGGTGACAGGAGGATGTTAGCAAAGCTGACATCCATCATGGACAACCCCCATCACCCTCTGCATGAGACCGCGGGTGCGCTGAACAGCTCCTTCAGTCAGAGACTGAAACACCCTCGCTGCAGGAAGGAGCGCTTTCGCAGGTCATTCATCCCAATAGCAGCTAGACTGGACAACACATCATGATGTCATGAGTCACTTGGACACTTTACCTCCACTGCCATCACTTTATCCATACAGTACATATACATTTGATTTATTACACTCTCACCCACATAATGCATACCGTGTATGCCGTGTACCTAACACCCGGCTACAAATGTACATAGTGTGTTTGATATCTGTATATAGTGTTTGATGTGTGTGTGTATGTATATGTGTATTGATATTGATATATATTTTATATATATAGTGTTTCTATTCTATTTTATTTCATTTGTTTTTATTCATCCTTTCATTTTTCTCTGTACTGAGCTGCTGTAATGCGCAAATTTCCCCGTTGTGGGATCATTAAAGTTTTATCTTATCTTATCTTATCTTTATCTATCTTATCTTTTATCTTACCGTGGTAACAGACTCTGTGACCTAAACCTGCTTGCTGGCAGGTTTTCTTCAACAAGCTCTGAGTTTCTCTCTCTCCTCCTGCTGCACCTTACAAACACTGAAATGCCAATTAGATGTTAGTTTGCTATTTTACAGTCATTAATATATAAGGATGACAGAGATTGTGTCACAGATTTATAATCAGCTTAGAATAAAATCTATGTATCTTTCTAACTCTGTGAACAGTTTTGCAGTGAGAATGTCAGTCTCTTTGCACCTTGATCCACCCACAGGTCATTCCCAGCTATCCCATCCGGATCAGTTCATAATGGCTTAATTTTTCCAAACACAATCTGCATTATTTGCACTAGCTCACACTCCAAACTCTACTAAAGAATTTAGGACCTATAAATGCTGAGACATTTCTTGTAACATGCTTGTATTTACTGACAAAACATTACATTCATTAAAGGTTTGGAAAGCTGCCCCAACTGGAGATAACGGGCATCAACCTTCTCTGCTTCAGGCTCTGCACGCACTCACATTAAAAATAGGTAAAATTGGCATTTCACGGGTCATGCAACTCTTCGACCGGATGAAATGAGTGCTATGAGTGCTGCTTACTACAATCAGAGGCATAATCAGCTGCTGCTGCTGCTGATGATGATGATAAAATGGTGGTTAAAAATCTCTAAAGAACACAAAAAATATAACCATAAAAAAGCAACATTGTTGCATATTAGAAAAAAGATTAATGTTGTATAAAATTGTTGTTTAGTGCAGTTATTTTATTACTGAGTGTGCTCTCAGTGCTGCTGTTTGTTTCAAAGGTGATGGCTGCACATTAGAGGTCTGAAACATTAAAACTTACTGTCCCGTAGCCTAATAAAGGAGATGTGGATGCTGCAGATCAAAGTGAAATTGATAGATTTAAATTTAATGACAGCATGGTGGCGTGGTGGTTAGCACTAGTGCCTCGCAGCTAGGATGACATAATAGTAGTACAGTAATGTTTTTCACATACAGCAAAGGGAAACGTGTGACTGTTCTCTCAACATTTACTTTGCACTGAGGCTGAACTGAAGAGGAAGTTCAGTCGGTACTTTGCAGAGCAATAAAATACCACACCCAACAGATCTGGACAGATTTACAGATAATGCAATGAAATACAGAAAATATAAGCTTGTAAAATTAAATGAATGCATGTAGCGTCACAGCTTATGTAGCCCATTCCGTTTCTACGCAGCAGAATGATTAAGCCCGGGTTTTTCAAGTACATAAGAGGTGAATGATAATGAATAAGGGGTGGAACTAATGCTGTAATGTCCTGCGACCACATGTTGTGAGGACTATATATAAATAAGAAACAAACAGGAGTGAAGATACTTGGGTATTTTTAAATCACAAAAACATCATTCTGTGCTGATGTCTTCTTTTTTCTTTTTTTTAATGAAGATCATCCCAATATTGTGTAGACGGATATACAGTGATGAGTGAGGACACCTGAGAGGGAAGCATGCTTATAAACAGCATCACCATAATCAACCACAGACAGAATTGCAGATTGTGCAGTGACCTTAAATCTAGCAGAAAAGAAGCATTTCTTAAAATCAAAAGTTCACTTTCAGTATTCTTGTTAAAGGTATCTGCCCTATATTGTATTAAGTAGATATTACAATATGATTGGAGACAGCTACAGCTTTAGATACTAGTCTGACATGGAAGAAAACAATAAAACTATATATATATAATGTTATACTATAAAACTATACTATAAGATGAACAGTACCTTGTGCAAAGAGAAGGAGGGCAACACATTTACTGACTGCTGCTGGTGAAGCCATTGCTGCTCCTCTTGCCTCTCGGTCTGGTATCAGAGACAGTGACATGCCAGCAGATGTGTGAAGTGAATGGAACAAAATAAATCTTCACGAACACGAAAGGAGAAATGATCCCGTAAGACATCTGCTGTTTGAGGTCAACCACACACCAGTTTGTAGAAGTCGTTTTCCCAGCTTCCTTCTCATTTACATTATTGTCAAAGAGGATGTTAGCTCAGCGCTTTGTTTTGCATGTCATACACACAATTCAGCCAAACAGCTCTGTTTTACTGATATATTTAAAAGTCAGGTGCAAAGTGAAGGACAAAAATAACTTCACATCAGACAATTAAAATAAAATCTATGGAACAAAGAAAGTTCAACAATTTGCGTGACCTTTAGTCAGACAGTTATGTTACAGTTTATTTTATTGTGTCTTGCATGATACCATAATCCAAAAATATTTTATCTTGGGTAGATGAAGAGGAACTTTTATCAGTCTCCTATTATTCTGTTCGGATTGACAGGCTAAAAAGTGCTCGCACACATTTTTGGATTAAACATCATTCAGGAGCATTTAATCACAAAGTCACAAAATAATACCACACACACGGCTGAATAATCATCTAAGTATCATTTAACCCCCTGTAGTTCTAAACATGTTCTTTTCTTACTTGTTAACAATGAGAATTAAAGAAAGATAGTTATGTTTGTATGTTATCACAACCAGTGGTTTCATAGTAAAATGATGACGGGCAACTCTGTGAATGTTTTACATTCAGTAAACAGAAAGAGACAGATCCTAAAGCAGCATTTTGCTTCTGTGTTCACAGCAGAAACTCTGAATGCACTTCAAAGCTGCATGAGCTTTAACAAAATAATTAGTATACACTAAGGTCCAGCAGTATGCACAGGAGTGGAGGAAGTTGGTGTTAAAGTCTGTGTGGAGGCAGAACCAGCCTCATGACAAACACACACCCACCTGAGCTGAAACAGAGTGAGGGTTAAATGGGGGGGTAGATACTCCCAGGGCCTTGAAATTTTTTAGTTTTTTTTATTAAATTTGAGACCATTCCTTCATGTTTGTTTCTCACTTTCAGAATTATATCTGTATCACAGTCGAGGAATTTCACTGTAGATGCTTTAAAAATAATTACATAATTATATTTTGGCACAGTCTGGCCTTTTCTACCCATCAGTGATTGAAAGAAAGTTATATTCAACAGAGGAGTAATAATTACTGTAAGAATTCATTACAACACGTGTGTGTGCTCTTTATATTAACTGCTGTTATTTTAGCTTTGCTAGCTACAAAATTGTGTGCTTCCAGTTTCAATGATGTTAGACATCTCTACTGTCATACTTTGAAACTTTGTCTATTTGTATTTGTTGTGATCAGTGTAGATGTCGAGATGTGCTCACAGTCATAATATAGCTTGGAAATTCATTCAGATTCTTTTGTAAATTTGGCATCTGGAGAAAAAAAATGCTTTTTAATATTTATCAAAAATCATTGAGCAAATGCAAAAAAATAGATTTAAAAAAAAAATTGGCATATTTTTTGTGTTTCTTCAAATGTTCAACTGCAAATGTGAAAGGCATTATGAAAGCATCATTTAAAACAATTCTTCTGACAATTGTATTTAATACGTGAAAATATCTCATCTGTAATGTTAATTAAAATAATACAATGATACAAGAAAAGACAATTCAAAAAGAAAGAAAAGCTATGAGTTTTTTTCTGAAAGAAAGAAAGAAAGAAAGAAAGAAAGAAAGAAAGAAAGAAAGAAAGAAAGAAAGTGTAAACACAAACAGTGAACAAAAAGAGGGGCATAATAATTCTATATGCTATATAGCCAGAATGACAAACAAGAAAAAAGACAGATGGTGTAAAAAGAATGTGGTAATATTATAGTTCATAGAGGGAACAGAAACTTGACAGAATTGTTATTTGCTACCATCTGCTGGCAGCACAAGGAAACTACAACTAGATCAGAAAAATAATATTTGTATATTTAAGTAAGATATTTTACAAGCTTGTTACATGTTATTTACAGAGTGACTAAAAGTGATATTTATTAGCTTTTCCATACAAACTATCAGCTATTTATGCTGTTATTATCCGTTTATGCTGAGACAGGCATACACACAGTTGAGGTAAAACTGTCACTGACACAAGAAAAAAGGTTAGGCTTGGATGTCAGTCAACTTTTAATTTGTCTTTGAAATGTATGATGGACAAAGCTGTCAGCAGGACTGCATGCACACTGTACATAAAACTCAGTTTCCTTTTATAAATATTTTAAATCATTACCATGGCTCAGGCTAAAGAGTTGGATTTGTAGGAGGTTAGCTGCCTGTGCTAACAGAGCAGGTGGATCCTCTGCAGCTTCCTGACTTGTGGTCTGTGTTCTGTAGATATGATATTAATGTAAAACCTACCAATAAGTGAACAGTGATTACAAGTAAGCCAAAAACAGAAAGCTGTAATTAATTCTCATAGACCATCTCTTCTTCTGCTGCTTCATTTTCCTTGTGTCTTTTGGTCTGAGCTGGTCTCCTGATGGAGCAGACGGGGTCTGCCCGGTGGTTGCAGAAGTAGACACTAGCGCAGTCCTCCTCTGGTTGCCGCTGTAGCAATTGGAAAAATAATGTTAACTACTTTGTACTTTGCCTCGCACACAAGAGCTGGGAGAGAGACTGGAAAAATCCCACAAATCCCAGGGAGGTTTATATCAGGATGTGTGGTGTAAAGTGATCTATGGTGGCAGTGACACCATTTACGGAGCACTGAGTACATTACTGTAATCCAGCCGAGTGTTTCAAAGCCTCACCTCTGGAGGACTGGCTTCATTGTGCCTACATTGTGACTGCAGCTTTAATGTTGTTATCAAGCTTCAGGTCTGAATCTATTCTGCCTCCTGAGTTTGTGATCATTAGCTTAAAATAGTGCGCCAGCTAACCTAGATCTACCAAAGAAGTCACAGAATTCCTACCAAAAACCATCACCACTGTTTTTTCTTTTTCCATTAAAATTCAGGAAGTTTAGAACCATCCATGCCTTATAATCTGGGCTGAGTAGGAGTCCTTCCTTTTGAGAGGCACATATATCTTGTTATCATCTGCAAAAAAAAATTATGTATGCATGCAGTTTCCTATGACAGAGAGAATAGTGATGCAGACACATTCTGAGTGAGGGTTATGGTGCAGTTTTTGTTGGTTTCATCTCTGTTCCTAACTATGAAAGTATTCAACACAAGATTTTCCAGAAACCTTCAAGAATTGTTTTTCTATTCGAGAAAACGTGTTGGGAGATGAAAACTGTGATTGATTTTAATGGGGATGACACGCTCACTTACTTTGAAGTTCAGCTGGAAACTGGAGTGCGCAGCAGTCACTTTAAAGCAAGTTATTTTTTTTTCTTTTGCACTGAAATAGTCCATCTCTCACCTGTTCACCGGTATCTGCTCTCTCTCCAGGATCAGGCTGCTTTTGCTCTGGAGGATCTTTTTTTTCTGGTCAGGAGTATTCATTTCAATGGTTAAATCAAAGTGCTAAAGTCACTGGAATTACAAGTTAAACTAAATGACGCTTAAGATCCACTCACATGATCCACAGGATGACAGAGTATGAGAGTATGAGAGCCAGAAGAATAGCAGGGACTGAAACAGCTGTTATTTTCCATGCTGCTAAAAAATAAATCAAATAAATTAGATTTAACAGGGTGGCAATTTGTGACCCTAATTTAACTTTTTTAAAGGAATTTCACAAGAACTGTGCCAAACGAAGAGAACACAGAAGCAGAGGGGTTTATAAGTTCGCCTTAATCAACAAATCAGATTTAACTTACTTGATACGACAGTCAGCTTGAAGGTGGAGTAATGATGTCCTCTGGTGTTCTGGGCTTCACAGTAATAACTCCCACTGTGTTCAGGTCTGAAGTCAGTGATAGTGAAGTTCTGTCCTGATGCTTTTGGAGAGTCTTCATCCTCCTTGTACCAGGTGTAGTTAGCTGCTGGGTTAGCATCACTGCTGCAAGTGAGAATCACTGAGCTGCCCTCCACTATCTCAGCAGAGGGACTCACTGACACAGAGGGAAGCTTTGGAGCATCTAGGGGAGAACACGTGGCAGACTTTCACCAATATAGTTTCAATCCACTTTTTCATACACAGCACATGCAATAAATCCACTCTGAAACACCCTTTTCACCATTTAACAGAGGTGCTCACTGGCCTGTGACTGTAAATGTTAAGCTGATGTTGCTGAGATCTTCAAATATGTGTTGTCAGTGAAATACAGAGAAGCCAATGGGGTCCTTAAATAGCCATTATTGGATAATTTTTTTCATTTTCCCAGGATGTGCAATAATCTGGCATTTGATACAGACAGATTCACAGATACAGGCAGACTAATGGGTTGTTAGCATTGCTTTGATTTTTGAACTGTACCTGTTCCTTCAGTAGCACAGGCATGTCTGCTGTAATGAATTTTTCTTCCAGGGGAATATGAATAAGAAGGCATGTCCCTCTAACATGCTGTGCTTTGAAAGTGCACTCAGTGGTCTCAAAAAGCTTCACTCTATTAAGATTTTTTTCTTTTTGGATTGGATTTTTCTTTTTGGATTTCTTTTTGTCCCTCCAAAGATTGTGTTTCGCTGCAAGTGTTTGACTGTGATACTTCATCTAAGTGTCTTGATTCAGTATTGTATAAATCACCAAACCCATCTGACCTTTCCCTATTATAAAATAAATAACCAAAATGACACTAAAATAGTCTGTTTTACCCACATGTCACATCGACAGCGATGTATTTTGGTGTTGGCATCCCCAGCTTGTTCTCAGCTGTACAGTAATACTCTCCTGAGTCAGAGGGCTGGATGGAGCTGAAGACGAGCTGTGGTTCTTTAATGAGAAGTGTTTGATCATCCTCCTTGTACCAGGTGTAATTAGCTGCTGGGTTAGCATCACTGCTGCAGGTCAGAGTCACTGAGCTGCCCTCCACTATCTCAGCAGAGGGACTCACTGACACAGAGGGAAGTGTTGGAGCATCTGGAGGAGGAAACATAAGGACTAATAGCATCTTATCAGGTCCTACAAAGGTTGAATTATTCAAACAACTCTGTGAGTCTAATGTTAGCATGGTTAGGAATGTTTTCTCAGTGCACTAATATGATATGAGCTGCTTTATATTGAAGGTAGTAGCTTGTGTCCATTAAAAAAAGAATCCCAGGTAGGCTCAGTGGGGATCAGGTCAGCAGACCATCACAGAGACAGACACCTGTTTACTCTCACAATCAAGTTGGAACTGCTTATTGACCTAACAAGCATGTCACTGTACTCAAACAAATGCTACAAAAAGGTCCAAGCTGAGCATCTAGTGGCTTGCAGTATCCCCCTGATCTCAGGCCGAATCCTGCATTTCCCTGTTTATTGATATGTTACTTTCTGGTAAAACACTGCCCCCCCCAGTGAGGAAAATTATGGATACATTTTGTAAATGACGATTACAAAAGGTATTTTTAAAGGAAATCTTACTGTCATATAATTAATTTTTCTCAAACTTCACAGGGCCTTGATTATCCCTTAAATATTAGCAGTTATTGAATGCCAGCAAAGTCACTGCACTGCTCTTCCCTATCTCACCAGAACACAGCATCACCTGAGACCAAAGTATTATTAGAAATTAAAGTCAAACGATAATAAAACTTAGAGCAGAGTAGTTCTTTGTGAGTAATGTTTTCATCACAGTGGAGCTGCTCAGTAACCTACAGATCATGAAGCAGTCTGAGATGAAAACTGATCTTAGTGGCAAAGGAAGCCCTAAAATAATGACAGTCACTTGTTAAATGTGGCTTTTAAAAACTGTTGCACTTACACGTCACATCAATAGAGACGGGTTTAGTTGTTGATGTCATCACTTTGTTCAGAGCTGTGCAGTAATACTCTCCAGAATCAGAGGGTTGGATGGAGTTGAAGACGAGCTGTGGTTCTACAATGAGTGGCACCTGGCCATCCGCCTTGTACCAGGTGTAATTAGCCGCTGGGTTAGCGTCACTGCTGCAGGTTAGAGTCACCGAGCTGCCCTCCTGGATTTCACCAGAGGGACTCACTGACACGGAGAGAAACTTTGGACCATCTGAGGGAGAAAAATGAATAATACCATGTTATTGGTCCCAGAAAGGGACCACAGGAGCCACACAGTGAGGAGATTTGGATGGCGTTGAGCATAAAGGTGAGTGTCCTTGGCTTATGTTATGACTTTATTACCTCATCAACTGATTCTAGATCTAAACCTGAAAAAGAAATATAATAAACTGTATCCTGTTTATGCAAAAGATCTAAAAGTAAATATTACTGCTATTGCATTTATAAAAGTGAAACATTACTTAGTATTTTTGCAGTGATTCTAAATAATTGTCATTACCTGAGTTTAAAATGAGTTCTATGTCTTAATTTTCAAGGGAAGAATAGTAGGCAAAAGCAGAATAAAGTGAGTCTATGTTTCTCCTTAATCATCAGCAATTACTGATTCACCAGTAAAGCCACTGAACTGCTTACCACTGGCACCAATGGAGCTATTCAGTGAATGACAGATGAAGAAAGCAGGTGTTAAAGGTTAAGCAAGCTCAGAAATACTCAAAGTCATTTGTGGAATTTCTCTAAAGAAAAAGAAAAAAGAACTTGTTTATCTCACATATCACAACAATAAAGATGGATTCAGATGTCCTCCTCCCCAGGTTGTTCTCAGCTGCACAGAAATACTGTCCAGAGTCAGAGGACTGGACGGAGCCGAAGGAGAGCTTCCATTCATTGCTGAGAGGGTTTGGATCACCATCCTTGTACCAGAAGTGTTTAGCTGCTGGATTAGCATCACTGTTACAGGTGAGAGTTACTGAACGGCCTTCCTTGATTTCATTAGAAGGAGTCGCTGACACTGAGACAAGCTTTGGAGGATCTGAGAGAAAACAAAATAGGTTATTATTTCATGCAAATAACGAGGACGTAACGCTGCCAATGAGAGGAGTTTCAGAGCTATCTGACGTATAGATTAGTTTCACTCACATTTCACATGAATAGAGATGGATTCAGATGTCTCCCCCACTTGGTTGTAAGCTCTACAGTGATACTGTCCAGAGTCAGAGGGCTGGATTGAGCTGAAGACGAGCTGTGTGTCTACACTTAGAGGTTTACGCTTGTTCTCCTTGTACCAGGTGTATTTAGCTGCTGGGTTAGCATCACTGCTGCAGGTCAGAGTTACTGAGCTGCCCTCCACTATCTCAGCAGACGGACTCACTGACACAGTAGCAACTTTGGGAGCATCTGTGGGAGAAGATAAGAGACTGAATGAACTTCTCACTGTGTGAATCTCCTCATGCAGCTCAACAAATGTTCCCTGATTTCTGTGCTGCTAATGTTTGCTTTAAATCCCTTTAAATATGTTAAATGTCAGTTGAAGGAGAAGAATTATAAGGATATAAAAATGATTTCAAGGGTTTATTACAAAAAATCCTGTAATAAACAAAGATTGCACATTTGTGTTGTAATTTTGAATGCAGTGTGTCACATAATTTATTAAAAGTTGATTTACTTAAAATTTTAGAAAACTCCACACAAGCAAATATAACTCATTACAACCCCTGTGCAGGTTTCTCTGTGCTCCCTTTGGCACTAAAATTGTTGGAGGAATGTCGAAGTGATTGGCAGCGCATATTCACAGTCAACAGCTCCCATGTGTTTTGTGTAGATCCCTAATGGTGGATTATACCGAAAATAAAAATGTCAAAAAACAAAACAAAACAAAAAAAACCCAAAAGGAACTGATTCCTTTTTTGTGCTCATGGTAAAAGTTTTGTTGCTGTCAGAAAAAGTACGAACAGTAAAATCAATGTCCATTAACTCCTGTTACTGAATCCTTCAGATTAAATATAATAATATATTATGATATAATTATAATAATCATAATAATATATCAATCAGTTCTTCAATAGATTTGACTCTGCGGTCGCAGCCACTTTCACTGCTGCAGCCTCTCCACAGGATCTTTAACCTGAGTCTGCAGCTGGGGTGGGTGCCGGCACTGTGGAAGACATCCTGTAATCTAATGGTACAAAAATAGTGTCCAGCTGAACTAATGACTACAGTCCAGTGATCATGAAAACCTTGGAATTGATTCTGCACCCACTGAGACTTGAGGTCAAAGACAAACTTGATCTCCTGCAGTTTGCATACAAACAACACATTGGAGTAAATGATGCTGTCCTCTACACGCTTCACTGAGCCCGAGCTCATGTGGAGGAATCTGGTGCTTATGTGAGAGTTATGTTCTTTCAGTACCATCCAGCCAAATGTACTCAAAGACAAGCTCACAGAGATGATGTAGATTCTTCCTTTGTTTCCTGGATCACAGACTATTTGATTATTGACTATTAATGAGCAGCATGGGGGCTCCACGGGGAACTGTCCTTGCTCATTTTCATATTGTATACAGCAGACTTCAAATACAGTTCTTAGTGCTGCCACATCCAGAAATCCTCGGATGATGCAGCCACTGTGGCGTGTATCAGGAATAAATAGGAATCTGAATATCGGAGCTTCAGCAACCGGAGTCACAAAAACTGCACAAAAAATGCTGAAGATGATCTGTCAGTCTGTGGTGGCTGCAGCGTGCTGTTCTATGCTGCAGTCTGCTGGGGTGGCATCAACAAGGATGTAAGGAGACTGGACAAACCAGTGAGGAAAGCTGGAGCCAGCTTGGACACACTGGGAGACGTGGTAGAAAAATAGACACTAAAGGCAGTTGAAGCTATCCTGAAAAACTCTGATCACACGCTTTATAACATGATGATGGTGAAATATAACTATGTAAATATAGTGAATGTGTTTGAGCAAACTAACTATTAAAGCTGATTTACTCACATTTCACATTAATAAAGATGGATTCAGATGTCCTCCCTAGCTCATTCTCAGCTGTGCAGTAATACTCTCCTGAGTCAGAGGGCTGGATGGACTCCAAGCCAAGGACTGTCCCTTCATTGAGATATCTGTTCCCCTTGTACCAGCTGTAATTAGCTGCTGGGTTAGCAGTAAAGCCGCAGTTCAGAGTTATTGAACTGCCCTCCACTGTTTCAGCAGAGGGACTCACTAACATATAGGAAAGCTCTGGAGAAACTGAAAGATCAAAGGGAGACCAAACAGGAGACTTTAAACACAGAGAGGCTTTTGATTTGAAATATTTTACAGGTTTGAGATCTTTATGAGGACACTGTGGAGTAAACTCACACACTGGAGCAGAGCGGTGATCCTCATGCCCTTTAACAGCACAGGAATAGCTGCTGGCCTCATCTCTGACAGAGAGTTTGAGTGAAGATGTTTCTTCCTTCAGTTTCTGTCCTTCATTGTACCAAACATATGAAGGAGGATCAGTCATGTGACAGCTGGTGTGGCACTGCAGCTCTGTCTGGGTGGGTGATCTTCTCACCTTCACCTGGAGGTCTGGATGTGTGAAGAAAGAACAAAAAAAGAAAATACTCTTTTTAAATCAAACTGCTAAAGCTACATGACTGAAAACAAAACAATCAAAATTCCAATGACAATCTCACCTGTGACAGTCAAAGCAACTCCAGGTGACCCAGTAAAACTTCCACCATTCTGATTTGTCATGAACCTGAACTTGTACTCCGCTGAGTCTCTCTCTCTCAGGCCCGTGATCCTTAGAGTGCAGTCATTCTCATGAAAGCGGTACCCAAATCGATGTGAATGTGCTTTCAGATGCACAGGTTTCTCATTGTTTTTAACAAACCAAAATCTGTCTTGAACTGTAGTGGTTATATTGTGTACTGTGGAAGGGTAACTGTAGCTGCAGCGTATGTCCACTGTTGATCCTTTAAGAGCACAGATCTGAGTATAAGCGTAAGTGACTGACCAGTCATTCTGACCCTGTACCACTGCAACACAGAGCACATCAGAAACAACAATCACAGCCACAGCATCATTATTAAAGGAAACATTTGTATAAAGTTTCTTCAACAAAAAAAAAAAAACTTCACACTTCAAGTCAGACTAAGCTTTCTCTGTAATGAGAATGATCCTAGTTAGGTGGAAATAAACTTAATAAACTTCCAGATGTTCTGCAAACTCTGCTGCTGTCCATCCTTCCATCCATTCTCTTCCGTTTATCCTGTTCAGGGTCGCTGGGGGGCTGGACCTATCCCAGCTGACTTAGGGCGAGAGGCAGGGTACACCCTGTACAGGTCGCCAGCCTGTCACAGGGCTAACACAGACAACCATTCACACTCACAGCTATGGGCACTTTAGGAGGCCAATTAACCTAACCCCAGTAACTGCATGTCTTTGGACTGTGGGCGGAAACCCACGCAGACACGGGGAGAACACGCAAACTCCACACAGAGAGACTCGGGCCAAGGTGGAGTCCAACCCAGACCTTCTAGATATCATTGTATCTGTGAGGCAGCATCACTAACTACTGCACCACCATGCTGCCCGCTGCTCCTGCTGTATGTGACAAAAAGATCAGTGAGAGCTTATTTACTACAAACCAAACAGAGAAGAGAAACTTAAAGAAAATGAAGTGCTGGTGTTTGTTTCCCTTTTTTAGTGCAGAGACTCAGTTACTAAATCCTTCAGATAAGCTACTCTCAGTCCCAGTTATAAAGTTATTTCAAACAGCGTGCAGTTTTTACACAGTGTTACACAGCACAGGCATGTTGAGGTAAAAAGATACTGAGCTGCAGAATGTGTGAATATTGTAATATTGTCTGCGGAGAGCAGTTTACCAGCATAATAATATCACTTCACAAGAAACACGTGATGATTTCAATTATCACATCTACGTGCTTTTAAAATCGTGCACTGACAGCTCTTCACTGTTAGATGTACAGTACCTGACACAGTGAGAAGTGCAACAAATCCGCTCACTGCTGTAGTTAAACTCATAGCTGCTCCTTTCATCTGTGTGTGACAGAAAATCAGCACAGAGTCTAAGTGTTGTGTTTCACAACAAAGAAAACCTCTATAAAAATGAGCCCGTAAAACAACTTCTACTTACCACAGAGAAAGATGTCGTGTTTAAAGTTTATGCTGCTGTCTGATCAGCTCAGGAAGCAGAAGACAGAAGTCACACTTCCTTGTTTTCCATGTGATTAATAAGTATGAAGCCAGTACATATGAGACTGAATATTGTGCTTTTCCAAACCACAGACAGCCCTCTAATTATTTTCTATTAAATTGAGGGACTAGTTTAATGGTGTGTTAATATCAAAATTAGTACAAGAGGTACAGGTTCATTTCCAGAGATCTGCCTCCCAGAACTAATGGCTTTGCTCACATGTGCTCCACCCCCGACCCCATGTCACACCCAGGCCCTTTGCCAGCATCAGGACACACCTCCTTTCCCACCTTTTTCCAAAATGGTGTTGGTTTAAAGTACTTCTTCAGTGTTGCCCAGACGTACTTATTAGACTTTCTAGCAACAGAAATTGAGAGAATTGTACTTTCATTCAATTACAATAAAAAAATAAATAAATAAATAAAATAACATTCCTGACAGGCCAATAACCTGCTCAATATTAATTTTATCTCTTTATTAGCTTATTGTTGCAGCCTAGAAGTCCAGGTGGCTCACTAAACAGGCAGAGTCTAAAAATAAATCTTACCTATTGAGGTCCTTATTTCTAGATAAAGAGGAACTCTATCAGTCACATCCTCCTCTATTCTAATGAACTGTAACAACTGCTACACAAAGTTTTTGGGCTAAACTTTGTTCACCAATCTGCTTTCAGTTACAGTCACACACTGACAATGTGATACTATACAGATGATTGGATGCCATACATATTTTAGTTAAAAAATTGCAAGAATTTCCATTTTGCACTCTTGGATCTTAAGAAGGTTCTAAGTAGAGCTTCACAACGCTAAAAGAAGAAATCGGCACAAGAGACAAAAACTTTTGAGCAGGGAATTTAGTGAAAACTGCATTTACACTCAAACGTGATTTTTTCAGCTGATCAAAAGTTTAAGACCATAGCTAAAAAAAAAAACCTGAAACTCCCCCAAAACAGAAATCAAAGTGTCAAAAAAAGGATTCAGTAATGAGTAGCTCCACCATTCTTGTTGATCACTTCAAACAATCATTTAGGCATGCTTGAAGCCCGTGTTTCCAGGAGGCTAGTGGGAACGTTGCTCCAAGTGTTGAAGATGGCTTCACGAAGGGCATCCACTGTCTCGAACTGATGTCCATTTTTTTTTAACTTCCCTTGCCATCCATCCCCAAATGTTCTCATTCAGATTTAGATCAGGGGAACATGCAGGATGGTCCAAAAGAGTGATGTTATTCTCCTGGAAGTCCTTTGTCAGGCGGGCATTGTGAACTGCAGCATTGTCCTGTTGAAAAACCCAGTCATTACCACACAGACGAGGGCCCTCAGTCATGAGGGATGCCCGCTGCAGCATCTCCACATACCCAGCTGCTGTTTGACGCCCCTGCACAACCTGAAGCTCCATTGTTCCATTGAAGGAAAACGCACCCCAAATCATGATGGTGCCCCCCCCCACTGTGCCGTGTAGATGTTATACTGTAAACAGAAATATGTGGTGGTGTTTAACATAACACAGTGACCTGGGTTACAGATTTGGTACCTCTGGTGTACTTTCACGCTCAACCAAAACCTGCTGGTATCAGTAGGTGGGAAATCAGCAATGGATGTTGTTCAGCTTCATCCAGTTCATTTTCAGTTGGATAGAGAAGTGGGAGAGAGAAGTTAAAAAGGTCAGCAAATTTAAAATTGTCTTTGACATATATGATGTAACACGTCAGGATAGTACTGGCACTCTTAAAGGGCACATATCATGCTTTTAAATCCTTCATTTTCATATGAAAAATCATACATTTGTGGTCTATATAAAGTGGAACTGCAAAGTTTTGGTCTGAATTCCGCGTTATTGTAGCTCCACAGACCCCTTGTTTACAACTTTTCTGATGAGTGTCATCGAGCAGCTCGTTTTGGTGCGGTCTCTTTATATTATACAATTATCTACCAGCAGAGAAACAGGCACTTCGAAGAGGCTCCGATGCTGGGTGGGCGATGTAAGGAATCGTGTGGGTTAATACACCCAACAACCAAACATTTTGACTTGTCTATTTGCAACTTTGGCGTAACTGATTTTGGACTACAAAATCACTGTGAGAAAAAAATGGCAGATTCACGAAATCGATAAGCCAGAAATCCATTTCCTTGTTTAGCACTTCCACAGCAAATGCTGTGATGTAACAGATAAGAAAATGTAACAGGGAATAGAGAAAACTTAACAGACTGAAAATTATGACCTTAAAAGAATATAAAGATATCTACGCAGCACCAGGAGAGAATATATTTAAATTTCCTGCACTCCCACACACTCAAATACACAAAAAATGCATTTAAGGGCTAGAAAAAAGTGGATTTTGCATGATATGTCCCTTTTAAAAGTGACATTCAATTTAGTTTCACTTACAGTGGGTACAGAAAGTATTCAGACCCCTTTAAATTTTTCACTCTTTGTTTCATTGCAACCATTTGCTAAAATAAAAAATGTTCATTTTATTTCTCATTAATGTGTCTGTCAAGATGGGGTATCTTGACAGAAAAAAAACAGAATTGTAGAAATTTTTGCAAATTTATTAAAAAAGAAAACTGAAATATCACATGGTCATAAGTATTCAGACCCTTTGCTGTGACACTCATATTTAACTCCCATGCTGTCCATTTCTTCTGATCCTCCTTGAGATGGTTCTACTCCTTCATTGGAGTCCAGCTGTGTTTAATTAAACTGATTGGACTTGATTAGGAAAGGCACACACCTGTCTATATGAGACCTCACAGCTCACAGTGCTGTCAGAGCAAATGAGAATCATGAGGTTGAAGGAACTGCCCAAGGAGCTCAGAGACAGAATTGTGGCAAGGCACAGATCTGGCCAAGGTTACAAACAAATTTCTGCAGCACTCAAGGTTCCTAAGAGCACAGCGGCCTCCATAATCCTTAAATGGAAGAAGTTTGGGACCACCAGAACTCTTCCTAGACCTGGCCGTCCAGCCAAACTGAGCAATCGTGGGAGAAGAGCCTTGGTGAGAGAGGTAAAGAAGAAGCCAAAGATCACTGTGGCTGAGCTCCAGAGATGCAGTAGGGAGATGACAGAAAGTTCTACAAAGTCAACTATCACTGCAGCCCTCCACCAGTCGGGGCTTCATGGAAGAGCGGCCCGACGGAAGCCTCTCCTCAGTGCAAGACATATGAAAGCCCGCATGGAGTTTGCCAAAAAACACATGAAGGACTCCCAGACTATGAGAAATAAGATTCTCTGGTCTGATGAGATGAAGATTGAACTTTTTGGCATTAATTCTAAGAGGTATGTTTGGAGAAAACCAGGCACTGCTCATCACCTGCCCAATACAATCCCACCAGTGAAACATGGTGGTGGCAGCATCCTGCTATGGGGGTGTTTGTCAGCTGCAGGGACAGGACGGCTGGTTGCAACTGAAGGAATGCGGACAAGTACAGAGATATCCTGGAAGAAAACCTCTTCCAGAGTGCTCAGGACCTCTAACTGGGCTGAAGGTTCAACTTCCAATAAGACAGTGACCCTAAGCACACAGCTAAAATAACAAAGGAGTAGCTTCTCTGTGACCTTTGTTGACTGGCCCAGCCAGAGCCCTGACCTAAACCCAATTGAGCATGTCTGGAGAGACCTGAAAATGGCTGTCCACCAACGTTCACCATCCAACCTGATGGAACTGGAGAGGATATGCAAGGAAGAATGGCAGAGGATCCCCAAATCCAGGTGTGGAAAACTTATTGCATCACTCCCAAGAAGACTCATGGCTGTACTAGCTCAAAAGGGTGCTTCTACTCAGTACTGAGCAAAGGGTCTGAATACTTATGACCATTTGATATTTCAGTTTTCTTTTTTAATAAATTTGCTGTTTTTTCTGTCAAGACGGGGTGCTGAGTGTATATTAATGAGAAATAAAATGAACTTTTTTGATTTTAGCAAATGGCTGCAATGAAACAAAGAGTGAAAAATTTAAAGGGGTCTGAACACTTTCCGTACCCACTGTATATAGCGCCAAATTACAACAGTTGCTGCAAGGCACTTTATGTTGTAAAATAAAGACCATACAATAAAAATAAATAAATAAATAAAATTTAAAAAAAACTGTTTGAAAAAGGACTTGGCAACAGTGGATAGGAAAAACTCCCTTGCAGGGCAATGGCAGGCCTTTTTTTTTTTTACATAAAATCCGCTTGTCTGACTCTCCGAAATTACATTTAAGATATCTAAAACTACATTTTGACTACATGGTAATTTAACATATCTGCAATTACATTCTGACTAGTAAGAATAATAATTAAAGATATCTTCAATTACATTTTGATGAGTCAAAATTCCTTTCAAGATATCTCAAATGACATCACTGGATTCGTCATTTGAAGAATCACACATCCTTAGTTACAATTTAAGATATCTCAAACGTAATTATGACCAGTCAAAATTATGTTTTAGATATCTGAATTAGGCGATTGCGTGTAGGACCCCTTGTGCTGTAGTGAGCTGTCCAAACAATTGCCTGTGTAGAATTTCAGGTGACTGCAATGGTGCTGGCCATTGTGGATAAAACTGTAATGAAATGCAACAATATACAAAGAGCTCTTCAGTATGGTATATCCGGGGAACGTGAAAATCGTGTACTTAAAGACTGCTTAAGAAATCTGCACATAATCTCTGATTTTATGGCAGGCCGTTTTAATAAACTGCCTTATAAACATTCCGCCAAAATGCTCCGTAATATCTCAAACATCATTCTGACTAGTCAGAATGTTAATTTAAGATATCTTAAATAGAAAAGCCATCTTATTCAAGATATCTGTAATTCATTTGGACATATCTTAAATGGCATTTTGACCAGTCAAAATTAGAATTCCAGATATCTCTAATTTAGTTTTGCCAAGTCATTATTTGCTTTCAAGATATCTAGAATTTCATTTGCAGTTGTCAAAACTATTTATTGCCTATCTAAAAATACATTTAAGATATCTTGAATTATGGTGTCATTTAAGATATCTTTAATTAGAATTATGACTAGTCAGAATAAAAAAAACAAGATATCTCAAATTAACTTTATGATTAGACATAATTTAATTGTAGATATCTGAAATGTGTGTCTCAGATAGTCAGTAATTCATTGAAGATATCTTGAATTGACGCCACCATACAAATCAATGGCAAATCTGACGTCTATTTCGAATAGTCAAAATACAGTGCTCAAAAAAATAAAGGGAACACTTAAACAACACAATATAACTCCAAGTAAACCAAACTTCGGTGAACTCAAACTGTCCACTTAGGAAGCAACACTGATTGACAATCAATTTCACATGCTGTTGTGCAAATGGAATAGACAACAGGTGGAAATTATTGGCAATTAGCAAGACACCCTCAATAAAGGAGTGGTTCTGCAGGGGGGGACCACAGACCACTTCTCAGTACCTATGCTTTCTGGCTGATGTTTTGGTCACTTTTGAATGTTGGTGGTGCTTTCACACTCGTGGTAGCATGAGACGGACTCTACAACCCACACAAGTGGCTCAGGTAGTGCAGCTCATCCAGGATGGCACATCAATGCGAGCTGTGGCAAGAAGCTTTGCTGTGTCTGTCAGTGTAGTGTCCAGAGGCTGGAGGCGCTACCAGGAGACAGGCCAGTTCACCAGGAGACGTGGAGGAGGCCGTAGGAGGGAAACAACCCAGGCAGCAGGACTGCTATCTCCAACTTTGTGCAAGGAGGAACAGGAGGAGCACTGCCAGAGCCCTGCAAAATGACCTCCAGCAGGCCACAAATGTGCATGTGTCTGCACAAACGGTTAGAAACCGACTCCATGAGGATGGTATGATTGTCTACATTTAGACATTAGGCAATGAATGGGATAGGAAAATTCAAGATTTATATCTTGACAGAAAGTTAAAATACACAAGAAATATTTCTTTAAAAATCTTCAGCTTAGAATTTACATTAAAACAAGAGAGCTCGTAAGCAAACAATTACCTCACGTTTAAGGTTACTTCAGTACAAATGGATAATGCAAATTTATATCACACCAGTTAATCTAAATCAATATAATCCTAATATTCTAGACACATGCACAAAATGTTTAGATGGAATATGAACACTATTTCATTGTTTCTGGAAATGTAGGGAGATAAAAAAAAAATTTGGATAGCAATAAAACAAACTGTAGAACATCTGATCTCAAAGGGCAGTCCATTTGATTCGGGTTTATTTATACTAGGTCTATATCCTAAAAATGTTATATTTACCAAATGCGAACAACTAATGATTGATATGTGTCTTCTGCAAGCTAAGAGACTGATTGCTTTTCTCTGGAACGAAACAACAAGACCAGGTATCAATCAATGGATCAAACAAATGCTGAAGACAAATGCTTGGAACGCATATCTCCAAAAAGGGAAAAGTGAGTTATTTGAATCTGTATGGAAACCCTGGTGGGCATTTGTGAAAGAGGTGGATTTATTTCAGGAAGAAGAGGCAACCTGTGGACAAAGCTGACCAGATCAAGTTGTTAAAAGACATTAGTCTTTGCATTGATGTGATGTCTCCTGTATGTTTCCAGTTAGGTACCTAGAGGGCGCTGTTTTTGTTTCTGTTTGTTTTTGTAGATTATTTTGGTTTTAGGTTGAATGGTGTAATTTCAATTTTTAGTAGAAAACTTAATAAAATTATTGATGGGGAAAAAAACAATGCAAACATCAACTAAAATATCGGCAATAATTTAATAACTTCAACTTATGAGCTCTGAAAATTATTTCCACATCACCTACTGCAAACATCACAACATTATGGGCGCAGAGTACACAGAGAAAATAAATAAAGTAAATCAGTTTCGGGTTTTGCTTTTTCTTATGTATATTTTATTGATAATAATTCGATTACCAGGCTCTTTACCAAACAGTTCACTAGGTGTATGTACTGTAGTGAAGTGAATGCTTAAATCATTGCAGTGGACTTTAATGAATTAGATTCAGCCTCAGAGGAGCGGTCCTGAAGGAACACAACAGGGGAATGCTTCCCCAGCGTTTTTCCAGGATAAGAAATAAAATATGCAGAGTTAGCTTAATTGGTTGAAATTTAGTTGTCATAGAGATTTGAGAGCTCAAAATGAGTTTTCATCAGGATATTTGGGCCACATTCAGTAACAGGCGGAAAACAGTATTTTGGTTTCAAAAAGCTTTGATTTGCCTTAGCAAAAATACACCCATGGGAGTGAAACAGTGCACCAATTTATATATAAAGCGGGAGTCGGCTCATTGCAATAATAACATGCTAATAGCAGCGCAAATGAGTGCTTCAGAAACCAGCGCACCAGATGAGGGCGCAAGTTAAGAGAAATAATCCAGTGCAGCTTTTGCACGTGTTTCTCTCCGAAACGCTGTTAAGATAAATGAGAGGACGCTGATCATTATACGGGTAAGATGCTGGCTCGGGCTGTTGCACCTCCGCCCGTGACATTCAGCTGCGGGGTCGTCTGCTGGTGCCGCCGTTCACTGATGTTTTGCGCCCTGACCCAGTGCATCTCCGGGCGGGGGAGGAAAAACAATATAATTTTGTGTGTAACGGCTGGCCTGCGCGATGTATACAACAACAATCATAATCTACCGTCAGATTGCGAGCTATCCGTGTGTTAATGAAAATACTCTCACTTTGCCATGTGCGTAAATGTACGCGTCGGTTTGATATATTTTCGGATTCATGCATTAATCTGACAGACTGATCGTCTCATTAACAGCTGGGATTTGACTGATGTAATATCGTGTGTAATGGCTCTGATAGAAGTGTAAGTGTGTGTGTTGGCGGGGTGCTTGTTTTAAATGTTACTAACATTTACCATTTAAAAAGAAAGAAAAGAAGCTACAGGAATTCGCTGTGTGCCTGCTGCTGAGGCCTGCAGATATTTTAATCATGTTCCCATGTCTCTATATAAAAAACCTGAAACATAAACAAATTAATGTTATTACTGCAGAACAGAAAGAAGCTCATCGCTAAACACTGTTTGAAGATGACCGAAAAGTTAAGAGAGCAAACAAAGAGCCAGCCACCCCTCACAGTATGCATGCGTTCTACTTACGTCTTACTTATCCATACAGCCATACGTGTTTCTCTTTTTTTAAATTGCATTTTTAAAAAAGATTTAAAAATAATTCAAAAATTATTTTTAATTAGGGTTTTTTTGGGGGGGGTACTGTAAATCAATTTTCCGTTTGAAGTATTAATATTTCATTTAGATTTTTTTTTATATAATTCCTCTTTCCTCATTAAATGATCAAAATTTGGTGTAGCTCGTGAAACTCATATTATAATAATATAATAATATTATTGTTTAATGGGGGGTATTTTTCACATGGGGCTACCAACATTTAGAAATAATTTTAAAATTGCATTTTGTATTTAACTGGGTTACCTAAAATAAAAATTTGTCTAATGAAACATTTAAGTGTAACAAATATGCAAAAAACAAAACAAAACAAAACAATGAAATCAGGAAGGGGCAAACATTTTTTATGGCTCTGTGTGATCTCACATTTCAACTTAGTATCATGTCAAACCATGCAGAATAATTGTCTCTGCTCACAGTAGTGTAAAGCAGCATATTAAAACACTTTATTAAAATTTGTATTCAGCATGTTACATTTCAACACTGTTAAATCAGCCATTTTTCATCCACCTTTACACAGATACAGCTTTACAGGATTATATGATGTGCTGTGCTTCAGAAGGTTGAGCTGTGTAAACCAGAAACAGCTCAGGAGTCAAACGGTTTATGTATAAATACAAAACATAAATGTAGACTTACATCATGTAAGTAATATCTGTTGCAGAGAGAAGGAAGACCCCACTTACTGCTGCAGTTAAACTTATTGACGCTTCTCTCATTTCTTCAATCAGACCAGTTAATCGCATACATGCCTACGTACAGTAGATTTCATCAAAGACTAATATGTTGTTTGAACATGGTTTCTTTTGTGGTTGGAAAATTTAAGAGAGATAGATATCCGGCTGTCGTCCTTCCTCTGTACACGACTGATGTGCGTAAACAGATGAATGCCTGTGAATCCCCTCTGAAGCAGTCACTGAGGACAATTTGAAGAAAACACATTTAAAATGTGTTTTTTTTTAGCCTTAGAGTTCTCTTCTGATTTATTAAAAAGATTATTTGTTATGATGGCTGGGCCATGGATAGATTTTATATACCTTTAACTTTAATTTTATTTTATTGTTGTTAACTCACAGTGAAACTCAGATTAAATCTCTCTTTTTCCAGAGGGGTGAGGGCAAATTTTGATTAAATTTTTTCTGGTTGGTGACTAACGGGAAGTAGTTAGTAAAGTGCAGATGAATGCTAAGTCTACCTCAGATACCCAGCTGTAATAATTCAATTATATTTATATAGCGCCAAATCATAACAGTCGCCTCAAGGCACTTTGTATTTTAAGTTAAAGACCCTACAATAATTGCATAGAAAACCAAACAGTCAAAACGACCCACTATGAGCAAGCATTTGGCAGCAGTGAGAAAGAAAAACTCCCTTTTAACAGGAAGAAACCTCTGCAAGAACCAGGCTCAAGGAGGGGCAGTCATCTGCCGCAATAATAATAACTAATGACTAAATGCAGAGTGGGGTATAAACAGTGAAAAGAGGTGAATTAAAAAAACACTGAGTGGATCATAGGAACCCCACAGCAGCCTAGGACTATTGCAGCATAACTAAGGGATATTTCAGGGTTGCCTGATCCAGCTCTAACTCTAAGCTTTATCATAAAGGAAAGTTTTAAGCCTAATCTTAAAAAATAGAGAGGGCCCCTCTCCTGAATCCAAAGTGGGAGCTGGTTCCACAGAAGAGGGGCCTGAAAGCTGAAGGCTCTACGTCCCATTCTACTCTTAAGTATCCTAGGAACCACAAGTAAGCCAGCAGTCTGAGAGCGAAGTGCTCTATCTGGGTGATATGGTACTATGAGGTCTTTAACATAAGATGGGGCCTGATTATTCAAGACGTTGTATGTGAGAAGAAGAATTTTAAATTAAAAAAAACTTAATTTTTTTATGTCATATTTATTACTAAATATTTAAAAAGATTTTACAAAAAAAAGAAGAAGAAGAAAGAAACGACTCCTACATATCTATTATATACATATATGAAAAATAATTATACTCAAAATTATGTCAAGTATATAAAAATGGATTTCCACTGGGCAAATAACAAAAGCACTTTGCAGTTCTTTTTGCTGCTCTACAAACTCCTTGAAGTATTTTTTTAAAAAACGGAAAAAAATGAATATATATACAAAATATAGTACAATTCCCTTCAAAATAAAAGCTGCCAGAGAGTGAGCTGCCTTAGCAGAGGTTTGTGCTCTCAAAGTGCTTCTTGTTCATCATGTTAAGCTTATATTTCAGTGCAAGCTAGATCAATTTCTAAGAAACTAGCAATGAGTGTTATACATATGTTACACATATCCACAGGTCCAGGATAATAGCACACTGTTCAAACACACATCTTGTTTCACCTGTTGCAACATTCTTTATCAAAATGCAAGCATACCCGTAAACAGCATTAAATATATACAATGGGGAGAAACATTCATGGTCATACTCTACTTTCTGTTGACTGTGCCGTACACTGCTGATGAATACTCCACAGCCTGTTGATGTCTTAATCTGTAAAGGTAAAAAACACAAAATTATGAAAAAAATCTCAAAGTCTCTTAAAGTCACAGCCAAAAAAATAAATAGATAAATATCAGGGGAACATCAGGGAACATTTTCCAAGCTTTTAACAAATTAAGAGGACTCACCTTTGGGTGCTGCCAAATTGGATGTGAGTGTATTCCACATCTTCCTGTTCTTCGTCTTCTTCATTTTGTCTTTTAGGCTTATTGGGAATAATGTTGTAGTAATCGGGCTCTTCTCGCTTCTTAACGAAACGTACAGTGGTGTAGCAAAGGTCATCCTGCTGCTCTGCTGCTGTACTCTGTGCTGCAGCTGAAGGGCCATGGTGTTCTGGCCGTGCACTAAGTGTGTAATAATCATTTGCATTGCCCTGTAAAGCAGGATAATCATAAAAAGTAAAGAATTATGGTTGGACATCCTACTCTCCCCCACCTTCTGAGACACAGCCTCCTAGCGTCGCACTTGGTCCAGTCTTGATAACAGCTTGGCACATATGTCATACAAACAAGGACCTGCTAGCACAACTCTACTAGATTAACATCTTTGTTGGCATCCTGAACTTTATTTTTTGTTAGCCCCTTTACTTCCATCATTTGATGACACTCAGTTGATCAGCACATCGTTTCATGCTGCACTCCTGTTGGCTGCTCAGTAGGTGAAGACTGCAGCAGCAGTCACACTGCGAACTAAATTTCTGACAATGGAATGATTTTGTCTCAGACTTTTATAACAGCTAAGTTTAAAGTTCTCTCACTGTGCAACACAGGACGACCACAACAGACGCATCCAAAGATATCTCCACCATTCTTCCATCTTAGTTTTGTCTTTCTTTCATCTGAGATGGCCCGTATTCATAACATTTACACCCAGTTGGCTACATTACAGCAGCCAGCATTAAACCTCTCATTGTGCAGTGTATGACAACAGTAAGCAGATACATACAAAAACATTAATTTACATTAATTTTGCATTTTTAATATTCTCAAAGTGTATACCTAATACCCAACCTCTTTGTCCTTACCTCTGCTCTGTTGTCCGGCCGCTCTATGGATGAGTTTGCTTTTAAGTACCTCTTTCTTCTGTATAGAACAATTAATTAACATTTCAATTAATTACTAGGTGAAATCTTTAAAGAAATTAATATATTTTGCATTCATCACTGATTACTACAATATATTTGAACTGCTCACCGGATGAGTATGATTCCCAACAGGATTATGAAAGCCAGAAATACAACAGTGATTGATGCAAAAGCAGCTGATTTCCATGAGCCTAGGAAACAATGACCAAAATCTGAGAATGTTTTACTGGATTACATGATTAGAGGGTCCTTTAGCAATGGACATAAAACATAAAATAGATCAGACCAAAATCTTCAAATTAACGACTGATTTTGAGATTTACACAAAGCACCATGATTAAAGAAATAATAATGCTTATTAACACAAAACAGAGCTGGATGTCCAACCCAGGCAGCATGCTAATCCAGCATGCTGATCCAGGTCAATGTGCTGACATGGATTATCAAACGTCAGCCTGGATCATCCCACAGTGGGAAGTTTTACTTGTGAAACAAACTTTGGAAGTCATTATTGTTCATTATCATTATTCGAGAGCTTTGTGGAAATGCAGGAATTTATGAGTGGATCTCTCAGGTTTTCTTGTGGGTGTGATATTGTAATATGGGGTCTGTGGACACACACAAAAAAGTGAGAAGGAATCATTGTTCATGATGAAGACCATGATGATCTCTGATCTCACTCAAGTGTAAGGTTTTGGAGGTAGCAAAGACACGATGAAGGCTGAGACTGAAGGATAGCATCAGCTCCATTTGGTCAGAGGTTATGAGTGCATTATCTGATTTGTAAATGTATTTATACTGATGTTTTATTTCTCTAACTAACTGAGAGTGGTAGTTCAAGCATGCCAAAATAACCTAGATAACCTGTTCTGTAAAGTCAGGCTGTGCCTTTAAGGCACAACTGAGCAGCAGCAAGGCCCATTTAACTTCATGGAAAAGGTTATTTAGAGCAAAGTGGCAGTTTAGTGAGTATGTTTTACCTGCAACAGTAATCAAATATAACTTGGATATGTGATGCCCTCTGGTGTTCTGGGCGACACAGTAATAACTCCCACTGTGCTCAGGTCTGATGTCAGTGAGGGTGAAGCTTCTGTCCTGATGCTTTTGGTGAGTCTTCATCCTCCTTGTACCAGGTGTATTCAGCTGCTGGGTTAGCATCACTGCTGCAGGTCAGAGTCACTGAGCTGCCCTCCACTATCTCAGCAGAGGGACTCACTGACACAGAGGGAAGCTTTGGAGCATCTGGAGAAGGTGTGGAAATAGTTATAACAAAAATACAGCAAGTGTGTATTCAAATTTGGTTCTCAATCTAAAAAATGTGGAGAAGTAGTACAAAAGCCTTTTCTTTAACTTTGAATATCTACACAGGATTATACACTAGCAGATTGTAAAATCCTACAATTTTAGTGCCAGGAAGCCTCTATTCTGCCCCTGTGACTGTATCAAGGTTTAAGCCCCCACTTCTGTGCAGTAGAATAAGAAAACACTGTCTTCACTCACATTTCACATTGATAGAGATGGACTCAGACGACCTTTTGCCCAGTTCATCCTCAGCGGTACAGTAATACTCTCCAGAGTCAGAAGACTGGATGGACTTGAAGACTAACTGCTTTTCTCTTCCGATCAGCTTTTGTTCCTTGTACCAGGTGTAATTAGCTGCTGAATTAGCATCACTGCTGCAGGTCAGAGTAACTGAGCTGCCCTCCACTATCTCACCAGAGGGACTCACTGACACAGAGGGAAGCTTTGGAATATCTAGAACACAGAATATTAACATCAGATGATTATTTATTTACAGATCAGAGTTAATCATAGGACATTGTGTATTTTTCTGTTAATTCTTACAACAAAGAAAACATAATTCTAATGCTTTAGAAAGATCAGGGTCAAACTGCTCTTCAGCACGATAACTACATTCTTTTTGCACTTAATCTAAGTCAGTACATGCCTCTGATTCTTGAACTGTTAAACTGTTTGTATAGTAACACACTCACAGAATTTAAACTATTTTCATAATATTGTGAATTACCCTGATTATCTGAAACAGCATATTGGTGAACAAAAACAGCTGAGGAGCTGTTTTTGTTCACAAATTTTTATCAAACTTACACACAGGAGCTGAGCGATAACCTTTGTGTCCTTTGAAAGCACAGGAGATGATGTCTCCAGGATTGAACTGATCTTGATAAGGATTTTGTTCAAGCATAAGTTCATTGTTCTTGAACCACACAAAAGAAAGATGACCAGCTGGACGACAGCTGCTTAAGCATGTCAGCTCTGCCTCAGTATGAGACTGACGGACTGATATTATTCTGCTCACCTTCACCTGCAGAGCTGAATATGACAACACAACAGAAATCAGATATGATTAAATACTCAAGCCATAAATGCACCCAACCTCAAAACAGAAGACCTCAGCTGAATATTCATCAGTGTGTGTTCATCAGTACCTGTAACAGTCAGAGTTGTTCCATGTAAACTACTTCTCCATTCAAAGCTTCGTGTTTTGAATTTGAAGTGATACTTGGCTGAATCGCTCTCTCTGAGGTCTCTGATTCTCAGAGTGGAGCGTCCTCTCTCTGTATCAGTGACCTCAACACGACCTTCATACTGGGAGACTTCTCTCGGGTCCCTTAAGGCCCACATATAACCACGTTCTAAATAGAACCATGATTTTGATTGTATTTGTTGGTCATAACTGTTGTAAGTACAAGAAATATCCACTGATGAGCCTTTGGGAGCACAGATGCTTCTGTTACTGTAATCCACTCTGTTGCAATAATCACCTTGGACACCTGAAACATAAAATTATCTTTAAGTCAGATTTGGAAAGTAGTCACAGTCAGGTTTGACTGTTTTAATTCAAAAGTCTGTTGTGAATCTATCCATTCAATTCAAAGTTATTTATATATCATAGCAAACAGTCACTTCAAGGCACTTTATATTGTAAGGTAAAGACCATACAATTACACAGAAGAAAGATGGTGTTATGTTACTGAAATAAACTCACACACTGAAGGAGACGGGAGAGCTTCATGACCACTTGCAGCACAGGAGATGCTATCTGAATGATTTGGTATTTTTTGGTATAAATACATTTTAGTTTGGCCATAAATTTTCTGTCCATTTTTGTACCAGATGAAGGAGGGACTATCACGTAGTTGACAGGTGCTTTGACATGACAGTATTACCCAGTTATAATATGATGATGTCTCCACATGTACCTGAAGAGCTTATTATTTGAAGAAGGAATAAAATCACAGCAGAAACTTAGACATCAATGCAAACACTCACACAGCCATGTTCATAACAAGATTTGGCTGATGTGCACATAAAAGTGTTACCTGTGACAGACAGAGTGACTCCACCAGTATAACTTCCACGTTCTTGGTCTGTTTCAAACCTGAACTTGTACACAGCTGAGTCGCTCTCTCTCAGGTCTCTGATCGTCAGACTGCAGCTCTTCTGGGAAGAATCATACATCACTCGACCTGTATACGCTGAGTCTGTTTCCAGATCATCATTCCCTTCAGTGAACCAAACTTTTTTCAGCACTTTTACTCTGTATTTGAAGAAGCAGCCTATGTCCACTGTTGATCCTTTTAAAGCACAGATCTGAGTAGCAGTGTAAGCCACTCCATACTCCTGACTCTTCATGACTGTAACACAGAACACATCAGATCAACAACAGTCTTATCTGTTGTTGAGGTATATGTACTGGAGAAGTTCAGACCAGATTTACAGCAAGAATCATTCCTCACAAGAGACTGTACTTAATTTCTACTTCATTTCAAATAAAAAAAAAAACCAAACAAAATATTTAACAAGTGTTGTTGTCAGCCAAGTGCTAGAAATGTGAATGTTAGGAGCCTTTAACTCTCAAGTTAAAAGATTATCAGTTAGCATGATATGTTCACGGTTTGTTCCACATCTCTCAAAAAGCTTTTCCTGCACTTTTAAATTAATACAGAAACCTGATTCAACCATCCAGACATCATAACTATTTATGACACTGCGTGTAAACCTTAGATGTGAGTTAATGAAGTGACTTTTCTCCGGCTGCCATGTTCTGGGAGGGTTGCGAGTGGCTCAGATCTGTAAAGCTGCAGATCTCTGTGGGTTATTTATACAAGTAACACAATGTGCAAAATTTTACTCACTGAAGCTATTGCTAACATAGAAATCCTAAATAGGTGTTAACACACATTAAACAGTTTCAAATTAATTTGCTTCTATTTACCTAATTGATCAAGATTGACTAATATAAATATAATACTATTATTCATCCTTAGAATATATCTCATAAATTCAGTGATGCATATAAAAGCAAGAAAATAATTTTCTAAAATTATTACAATTTTTTAAAATACTATAGTTAAATACAGATTTTTGAAAGTACATTACAACAATGAATAAATCAGCTATTTCCTTATTTATCCCACATAATACAGACATAATGCAGCTTTTAATCTTAAATACTGTGCTGAGCTGCAGATGCCGAGGGAATGAAAACCGGAAACAGGTCTTTCATGTGTTTTTTTCTAAAGGGGTATATGCATAGAAACAAATAATATCTGCAGTGTTTGCACTGGCATACAGCCTCTCTGTTTATTCACTAAAAAGTACTAAAAATGTAACTGTAAATAGAAAACAAATGCAGATATATACACAATACCTGCAGATGCTGGATGCGTGAAAACTAGAAAGGGCTTTGGTGTCAGTTGTGTAACTGTATTTAGAAAACAAATGTAGAGGTACACAATACCTGGTAGCGAGAGAAGGAAGAGAACAAATCCACTCGCTGCTGCAGTTAAACTCATAGCTGCTCCTCTCGTCCTCTAAATCACATCAGTGCAGCCGATACGGAACGCCAGCCTGTCACAGCTTCTTCATCAAGTACTGAGGATGTGGTCTTTGAAGAGTGTGTTTTCTGTGGTTGGAAAAGTTTAAAGAGATATTAGAATGTGTTCCTTCCTCTGTACACAATGTGCGTGAACAGATAAATACCCTTAAACGCCCACGCTCAAAGGAAGAAACGCTCTGCATACAAATTGAACCTCTTAAAATACAAACATGACATTTTTTTATCACTACTTAATCTTATGAGCTCGGCCCGATTTATTAACATGGTCCTCTCTGTGAGTATGTCCAAAGTGTTTACAGTGTGTAGGTGTAGGTTAGAATACATGTCACCTAATATTTAGAATACCGAATGTCTCCTACAGGGGACACTTACAGCGCTTATAGTGTTTTAGGAATCCCTATTTAAAAAAACTACTTGCATACTTCTCACCAGAGCACATACAGCTGCTTTCCTTATGAATTCCACCACACTATGTACACACTATGTACTTAGAATAGAATAGAATAGAATAGAATAGAATGCCTTTATTGTCATTATACAGAATGCACAATGAGATTGGAGGGCCACTCCTGTTCAGTGCCATGTAGTAGAAAGTCATACTTTTAACACTTTTAAAATATAAGATGAAACTTTTAAAAATATACAGAAAATAAAATAGAATGTATAAAATATATAATTGTAAAAAAAAAAAAAAGTATATACCTTTGATAATTAATATAGTGAGTATTGCACTTGGTGAATGAATATTGGATATTACATAATATAGGGGTGATACACTCCTGATCAAAATCTTTAGACCAGTTAAAAAATTGCAAGAATTTG